>PVHX01005715.1:0-109015 GCA_004024805.1 Geosciurus inauris | reverse complement strand
AAAACAAAACAAAATACCAGCAACAATAAGTGCTGGCGAGGATGTGGTGAAAAAGGTACACACAAACATTGCTAGTGGGATTGTAAACTGGTGAAACCAATCTGGAAAGCAGTATGGAGATTTCTTAAAAAACTTGGAATGGAACCACAATTTGACCCAGCTATCCCACTCCTTGGCCTATACCCTAAAGACTTAAAAACAGCACACTATAGTAAAGCAGCCACTTCAATGTTTATAGCAGCACAATTCATAATTGCAAAACTATGGAAGCAACCCAGATGTCCTTCAATAGATGAATGGATAAAGAAACTGTGGGACATATACACAATAGAATATTATTCAGCAATAAAAGAGAATAAAATTATGGCATTTGCAGGCAAATGGATGGAATTGGAGAACATTATGCTAAGTGAAGTAAGCCAATCCCAAAAAACCAAATGCCAAATGTTCCCTCTGATTAGTGGATGATGATACATAAGGGGGGTGTGAATGGGGAACACAGGAGAATTGGAGGAACTCTGGATGCAGCAGGGGGGATGTGGGGGGAGGGAAAGGGGAATGGGTACAGTAAGATGGTTGATTGAGATCATCATCACTACCCTTGGTGCATGTATGAAGACACAAATGATGTGACTCTATCTGGTTTGCAACCAGAGAAACAGAAAAATTGAGCTCTACATATGTACTATGACTTGAAATGCATTTAAATAAATTATAAAAAAAATGTTCAACTGGACATTTTCTAGGAAAAAAAAAAGAAAGGAATTGTCAACCTAGGATCCCTGTGAAAATATACTTCAGAATTGAAATTTTTAAATCTGTAAATCATGCATATGATTGAGCACTCATATCTAGTATATGTAAAAACTTTCAATATCCATTGTCAATATCCATTTCAATATCTATTGGTTAGAAAATGAGTGAAAACATACATTTAATTGAAGAGGATAAATGGGTAGCAAATAAGCACATACCCCTTCAGAACAGCTAAAATTAAAAACAGTGACAATACCAAATGTTCGAAAGGATGGAGAGATCAAAGTACAAAGTTAACTGGTACAAAGTTAAAATGTTTAGCTACTCTGGAAGAAAATTATCTTTTCTTATAAAACTGTGAGTACTTTTGCCATATGGCCCAGCATTGTACTCCAAAATATTTATCCCAAAGGAATGAAAACTCCAGTCCACATACACACACACATAAACTTGTTCATAGCAATTTATCTGTAATAGTCCACAACTGGAACCAATCAAAATGTCTTATAATAAAGTGTGGTACATCCTGATTACAGAAAATTATAGAGTAATACAAAGGAATTGCTACACACCCTAACTTGGGTGGATTGGAAGGGTACTATGTTGAGTGAAAGAGCTAACTTCAAAAGGTCACATAGTATATGATTTCATTTATGTAACATTTCCTAAATGACAATATTATAGCAATGGAGAACAAATCAGGATTTCCCGGGAGTTAGGGATGGTGAAGGGTTGGTACAATAAGAAAGATCTTTGCAGTGGTGGAATAGTTCTGTATCTAGATTGTAATGATGGTTACACAAAGCTACACAAATGATAAAATGGTAAAGAACCATACATACACCTTGTGCCAATGTCAAATTCCTGGGTTCGATATCGTACAATAGGTATATAAGACTAAACTACTGGGACCTAATAGAACATCTCAGTACTATTTGAAAATGTCTTTGAATTTGTGGTTATCTCAAAAATAAAAATATAAATAACTGACTAAAACAAATATGATAAATTTATAACAGGCCAAGAATTACCTTCAAGGGAATGACAGTGACAACAGACTTCCCATCTGTAGCAAGACATGCCAGGAGCAAATGGAGTAACAACTTCAGAATGCTGTTGAAAAGAAATAATTTCTTGACTTTCTTATTGGGCTATACTGATAAACAAGAGTAAGAATATAAAGATGCAGAAACTAAAACTACCAAAGTTATTTCCTTCCAATCTTCAATAAAAGAGATTACCAAAATATGTACTTAGGAAGTCCTTATTTTTCACAGTAGCCTGAGAACTATAAAGATAACTGCAAGATGTAATCATGAAAAGCAATTCCAATCAATGTGATAAGCTACAAACATTCAGTAACCTTTAAAAAATTATCAAGACATTAAATACTTGGTATTTATATTCAATTATCAGAAATAAACCTACATACAATGGTTGACTATAAGTATTGAGGAAACCGAAAAATACAGTAAAGCTCATGTACATTTAGTACATTGTAAATTAAAACATCAGTAACATGGAGAAATAAAGTAGTTTTATTTTTTGGTAAAGAAACTTGTAAGAGTGGTTTGAACAGTGCTTGTCTATCTACTTAATGTCATTGCTTTTTAATTGCTGCATTTTTCATCCTTTCTGAGCTGATACCCTATTTATATCAAATGTCAGTTGGAGACAAAGAGACAACACAACTGCATTCTTGAGGTATGTATGAACTGAATAACAGATAGTTGGTGCCCAATCACTGATGGACTTTGAAAGAAGTGATTGATCAGCCCCTGATCATGATTATGAACAGAAGTGTTAGTAGCTGTTTGTATTTTATGCAATACTCACAGTTGTCATAGTAACTGAAATTTGAACCAGTTCTTTGGGGACTGATATCATCTAATGAAACTCATAACTAAAATTTACACAATCAGAATTTGCAAAGCAAGGGCTGCCTGCACTTCCAAAAAAAAAAAGAGAAAGAAAGAAAATGAATTGAGAGGGAATATTGACAGGCAGAAGATAAGGCGTACAAGGTATCTAAAACGCATATCACATACTATAACTTTTTAATGTAAATTAAAAGTAATATTTTATATTCAATGATCAGAAATAAACCTACATACAAAAGCGGCATGGTGAGGAAAAGGGATGAAGAGGTAAAGTCTGGCAGAGTCCTTTTTACACAGAGGAGAGAAATGCAAATAATGAATAAGGTCTTTAACTGAGTGAGGTCTTCTTAGATAAAAAGGTAAAGTACAGTATGTAGATTGGAAAGGTAAGGGTATCAACTACCAGAAGAGAAAAAACATATAACTTCAAAACTATAGGGAAGCAAAAGTTCACTAAGCAGGAAAAATGAGGGTGAGGGATGGAGGCAAAGAGACAAAGGAAAAAAATAATTGAAGTAGGTTCAAATACACCAGTAATCACAAAAGTAAAAAAATTCATTTGCCTACTAATACATAGATTAAAAATTTAAAAATCTATCTATCTACAGTTTACAGATGACATAGCTAAACAAAAACACAGAAATATCATGGGGTAGAAAAAATATACAAGGAAAACACAAACCTAAAATAGTGAAGTGATATTAACAACAGATAAAATAGAATTTAAGGCAAATGGCATTTTAAGGGTAATATGGAACAATACAGTGTCATAAAGGGACAAATTGCAATTATGGGTTGTATACATTTAACAATGTGGCCCTAGAATATCAAAAGCAATATTACCTCAACTTACATAAAGAAAAAAAACCACAAATATTATTGAAAACTTGCAAACTTCATCATAATGGAATCTTTTGCTACTATATAAACTGAAAATCCACACAGTAGATTAGTGAGGACCATTAAAAAGGAAACAGAATCAAAATCACATTTCCCTGCCTGATCTGATAATAACCGTACAGCATTGCATTGTCAAATTAGTTTTCTTAATGATCTGCTGTATATCAGGCTGTTGCTTCTTCTTAAAGGAATAGTTTCAGTGGTCATGGAAGACAAAAAATGTCCTTAAAAACCTAAAAAGCACTTATCAAGATATGAAGTGACCAGAAAATATTCTACATTTTGTAGTAATTTCTAAGGACTCTGGGCTTCAGGATTCTCATCTAAGAAGATGGGCATGGGATTTCCTGTATTGTCTGCATGCTAGGAGTATGGCTAGGAGTCAGGGAGAGGAAAGGAGGTGAAGAGGCTTTGGGCATGTTAAACATCATCTATATACCAGTTTGCTAGAGGGGTGCAGTTGAGTTTCAGAGGAACTGAGTGAGGGTTGAGGCAGATAGAGAACAGATTAAACTCAACAGTTGGGGATTGATTCCTTTAGTAGGAAAGGCTGATATGAACAGAGAGCTTGTATGGTCCTGGAAATGAGGGAACTGGGAGTGCCCCATCCATTAGAATCCAGCCAATTAAGGCTGGGCTTTGTTACCCTAATTGGAAGTCTGGAGCCTGATAGTTGGAGGCGAACGGGCTTGATGCTACTATCCCCTGGACTCCACGCTCGGCTGGCCCATGATCACTGCCAGACCTTGCAGGTTCATCTAATGGACACTAAGGCCCATCCTGGGCCCATATTCAGATGCCACAGATGGGTATGACCACTCACTTTGCAGGGAGGCTGTAGATATCCCACCTTACCCATCACTTTTTACAAAGACTTTAGTGAAAAAAGAAAGATATTTCTGGGGAAGGAAATCTAGAGACAAAAGATTATTGTATTATTGTTTCTACTACTGGGCAAAAAATTACAAATTTTGCCACTGACCAGTCATTTATCATTTCAAGGATATGTAAGCCAGAAGTCTTGGTAGACTCTATAAAGTTGTCTACCTGGGGTCCCCAAGACCTGGAATCAAGGTATGCTGGGCCAGGCTCTTACCTAGCACTCTGGGGAAATCTGCTTCTTAACTCCTTCAGGTTTCTGGCAGAATTCAGGTCCTTGTGGTTGTGGGCCTAAGGTCCCACTTTCTTGTTGGCTGACTTCTCCACCTCCTTAAGGCATCTCAGGAGCCTGGCCTGGCAGTCCCCTCTATCTCAAAGGAGAATTCTCAAAGTACCCAGACCCCTACACTTCATTTGTCTCTGCTACCTGGTCTCCCACCACCAGAGAAAATGCTCTGCCTCTTCAAGTCTCCTAAGATGAGGTTAGATCCAACCAGAAAAATCTCCTTATCTTTTTTTGTTTGTTTTGTTTTTTGTGGATGGACACTGTACCTTTATGCTATTTATTTTATTTTTATGTGGTGCTGAGGATCAAACCCAGTGCCTCATATGTGATAGGCAAACGCCACAACCCCAGCCCCAAATCTCCTTATCTTAAGGTCAACTGATTATTAACCTTAATAGTATGTTCAAAATCCCTTTACTATATAAGTAACACAATCATGGAGTAATAGCTTATCATAGTTACAGGTTTTACTTATACTGAAGGGAAGAATATTACACAAGGGAAAAGGTTGAAATGGTTTATATGTGGTTTGTCCCCCAAGGATTCACGCACTGGAGCCTCAGTCCTCAATGTGGTGGTTTTAATGGGTGATGGAACCTTTAAGAAGTAGAGCCTAGTGGGAAGTGATTAGGTCATTGCCGTTGGAAGTGATTAATGTGGTTGCCCAGGGTGAGTTAGTTCCTGTTATAATAGAGCAATCCTGACCCCTGCATCACTCTGGCCTCTTATCTCACCATGGGATCTCCCCTTCATGCACAAGCTCTCGTCATGATGCCATCTGGCATGTTGTGATACAGCCAAGGGGGCCCTCACCAGACGCCAAACAGATGGGACTACCCAATCTTGGACTTTTAGAACCTAAAACTGTTAAATAAATCTCTTTTCTTTATAAAGTATCTAGTCTTGGTATTTTGTTATAGTGATAGAAAGTAGAATAATACAAGAGTTATTCGGCATCATCTTGGAATTCTACCCCTAGTACAGTGGTAGAAGATGAAAGGCAGTGAGGATACCCCTAAAGGGATTCTGTTGGTGAGGGCTGGCTCTGGTGGGATGAGGAGTTAAATTTAGGGATCTTTTTAAAGCTGGCACCTCTATAGCACCCTTAGCAGCTTCCCAGGTGAAGGCAAGGAGGATCAGAAGGCAGCCATGATTGGGAATCTAAAAAAGCATGGACTTTGAAGTCAGTTGAATGGTGCTCACCACTTTAGTTCATGAAACTATAGTGTGACAAGGGCTCGGGAGGGAAGGCTTCTCATTGCTCTGTGCAGTGTCATTCAGGCAGTTGGTCTGGGGGTTGGAGGCTCTGCTTCCAAGATAGTGCACCACAGGGTATTAGTTATCTCTGGCTATGTAACAAAAGACCCCACAGTTAGCAGTTTAAACCAACATTTATCATCTCACAGTTTTGGTGGGTCAGGAATCTGGGCCTAGCTCAGGACTCTAAGGATAGCATCTAGGTGTAGGCCCAGACTGCCTTTATCTCAAAGCTTGCCTGAGAAGGGTCCATTTCCAAGCATGCTTGAGTGGTTGCTGGTAGGATTAAAATTCTTTTATGTGTTGCCTGTTGGCTGAATCCTATCTCAGTTTTTTGCCACCTGGGCCTCCCCATGCTAGAGCATGACAGCTGGCTTCCATCAGAAAAGTGAGACAGAAAGCAGGAGAGAGCACAAGAGACAGGAACCAGCATTTTGTCTGTGGCTTGATCTTTGAAGTGACATCCTATGACTTTTGCCATATTCTATTCATTAAAAATAAATTACTAGGAGCAGTCCAGGGTCAAGGTATGAGATTACACACTAACATGCATATCAGGGTGGGATTCCAAAGGCAGAGCTGGAACTTGACCCCATCTCTATCTGAATGCAGCATCTGTGCTGCAAGCCACACCTACACACACATACTACACCACACATCATACCCCAACATGACACAAGGACCACACATACCACACAATACACTACATATCACACCACACACACACCAGACATACGTACCACACACACCATACCATGCTCACAATACATACTACGTGACATATCATACCACACACACAACATACTACATACCATATCACACATACATCTCACCACATACATACAACAAATCACACTGTACACACACTACACCATGCCACACACCATACCACATATTCATACACACACATATTCATACACTTACACAACAACATATATACAAAAACACCACACTCACATGCACACATAAGTATATTTTCCACACAAACTACACATACACACACACACTGAGGGAATTGGGGGACAGGGCAGGTTTGGCAATGGTTGTTGATAATCAGAGTTCTGTGTCACTTAGAAAATCCTCTTGGGTCATAAATGGAATTACAGGCCAAGTCGAGTTCATTTCCATTAAAATCTCAGTTCAAGAAGGAAGTTAAAGGATTCAGACAAGTCATTTTTACAAATGAAATAATTTGTGGGGCTCGTAGGAACCGAGCTGCGTGGCTGTGCAGCCTGGGGCTGGGGTAACTGGCTTGCTAGGTGGGCTTGGGCAAGTGCCTTGACCTGTGATAGTGACCCCGCCTCATGGCCTGAAGTCTGGCCTGCATTAGCCTGCCCTTAGTAAATGTGACCTCACCTCTTTCCCATTCCATCTGGCTGTCCTCACCGGCTCCAAATGAGCTTTTGGAAAGAGAAAGAAGTATGGTTTTATGGCTGCTGATGGCCAATTCCAAGACAGGTCCCTAGGTAGAGTAAGCTGGAGAATGTTGTGTATGGATGAGGTGTGGATGGGAACCTGTGGTGTGTGTCACAGTGGTGTGTATTTGTATGTGTGCATCGCACTGATAGGACACCCTTCCTTATCTACCAACATCCTGATTCACTGTGCTAAGAGCATCCACTAGGTGGTGCTGCCTGTCTGGCAGCAGCCATATCTCAGCTGGAGATGGGTCCTGGAAAACAGGCTTCCCTGAGTCGCCACCCTCACATTCTCAACCTAAAAGAACCTGCATCCTCTGTTCTGTTCTGTGTCAGAAATTCATGGCCAGCAGATAAACCTCTGCTGGATACTGCTGCCATCAAATCTGAATCATATTTGATCATGAACTCAATATTACATTGGACTTGACTTCTTAGTGCAGTAGTTGGTAATTTCAGGGAGGAAGAGAATCCTTCGTTTGCTCCATGCAAAGCACTTTGTATATATTATTGCTTTGGATTTTCCCAACCATCTGGCGAGTGAGGAAACTGAGACTCAGAGAAGTTAAGGAATGGCCCAGGGTCAGCTCACATAGACAGAACGTAGAAAGAATCAGGCCTGACTTCAGAGCTCACTCTTGGGCCCTGCTCCAAGGAGCAGCCTGAGGAACTCAGTGGAGGAGGTTATGCTGGATATAGGGCAGAAAACTTGTGGATGCCTCAGGAAAGCAGGGATGGAGAGAAGATAGGCCAGGGAGGGAAGGGCTTCTGCAATGGGGGCCAAAGTGTACCTAGCTTCTTCCCCTAGCACTCCCACTGTGAGACTGACATGCCTATAGGGTTTTATTAGGCCAAAGTATATGAGCTGGAGCTGGCCACTTGGCAGACTCTGTCCACACAAGTTGGCAGCTTGGTAGCCCATAGTTGCTGTTTTAGTTGGCTTTTTCATCGTTGTGATCAAAAGACCTGACAAGAACAATTTAGAGGAAGAAAAGTTTATTCTAGCTTATGGTTTCAGAAGTTCAGTCCATGGTCAGATGAGTCCTCTGGGCCCAAGGTGAGGCAGAACATCATGGCAGAAGGTTTTGGCAGAGGAAAACAGCTCAAGACATGGCAACTAGGAAAGAGAGAGAGAGAATGAGAGAGCGAGTGCATGCGCGCTAGCTCTGCTCACGAGGGACAAAATAGAAACCCCAAAGGGATGTCCCCAGTGACCTACTGCCTCTAGTCACACCCTACTGACCTAGTTACTGCCTAGTTAATCCATATCAGGGGATTAATCCACTGATCAGCCATACTTCATAATTTAATCTTTTCACCTCTGAAAATTACTGCATTGTCTTACACATGAGCTTTTAGGGAATACCTCGTATCTAAATGATAACAGATGCCCACTGATGGTTGCCCCCTACATAGAGAGCTCATGTTCCTTGGGTAGTGGATCCTTCAGTTTACTTATCCTTGCCTGGTACTTTCAGGAATCTGAGTCTGTGACCTATGGACAGATTGGAACTCTGGAACCACCTTCCCTGGGCTGAATCCCTGTAATAGGCCATGGAACAGAAGAGCTGGACTGGGTGGGGGGCACACCAACTTCCTAAGGAGGATATCAGCCCACTAATACTCTGCCCACTGGGGATCAGTAGATCTAGAGCTGGGAAGGACCAAGTACCAATGGGTTTCTTATGCTTAGACAGCAGCTTTCACTGCAGGGAAACAGAAGGCAGCAAGAGGTAGCCAAAATTAGACATCTGACAGGTGTCAGCAATCTCCAAGTCCACCTCTAGTTACTATGCCTATCTGTACACAGCTCCATAGGGCAGCTTGAGGGGGCAGGTGCATCCATGTGCACTGGCCCCATTATACCTGGGTTTAAGCCCTGTTGTACCAGCCATGGGAACTTAGGAACTAACTCATCTCCAAGCTTGTTTCCCTTTCCATAAAATAGGGCTCATCAGAGTGCCTACCTCCAGTGATGAGTGTAAAGATTAAGTGGGGTTGGATCTGAAAAGTGTGCCTGTCAGGGAACACATACCACATACTGGCCCTCACTTCCTCTTATTCCTCACCTCTGGACCTATGCCCTTTGGAGCGTTCTCCTCTTAGGCCCAAGCTGCTTTATCACCTATACCATCCAGACATGCGAGAAAAGCAAGGGATGGCCACTTACCACTCCCTTATTAGGTTGTCACCTTCCATGCATTCAGGGTGGGACTCTGGCCCATTGTTCTTGCTGGATATTAGGACTTCACAGCAGCTCCAAGGAGCTGGTTCCTGGAGCCAGTCAAACACTGGGCAATGGCCACTCTGTGTGCTCAGAGGGTAGGAGCTCAGAGTGTTCACTGAAAACTCCTGTGTTAATGCAGTAATATTCAGAGACAAAATGATTAGATTACAAGAGCTGTAACCTCATTACATGCCCATAGGTGTATCTTGTCCGCTTGACTCCTCCATTTCTTTTTCTGCTTTCTGACTACTATGAGTTGAACAGTTTTCTTCCATCTTGCTCTTCCCCTATGATGTCTACCTCACCTTGGGCCCAGAGCAATGGAGTTGGCTGACCATGAACTGAACCTCTGAAACTATGAGCTAAAAATAAACTTTTCCTCCTCTAAGTTGTTCTTTTTGAGTAGTTTGGTCACAGCAAGGAAAAGTTGACTAATACAGGGAGTTAAGCTCTGGAGGAGCCATGCTATTCAATGAGCATGTCCCTGGCCATGAGCTTTCTTCCTTGCCCCTGCTGCAGAGGTTGCTATGAGCAAGCAGGGAGGAGGGAAAGAGAAAAGGAAGAGAGTCATATGTACTGAATTCGGGCTTGTGTCAGGAGTCACTCATCACCCTTCCCACAAAGGTGGCCATTAATAGCCTCTTTCTTTGAGAGGAGGGAACTGGGATCACCCAGAGGTCATGGGGTTGGCCTGAGGCTGCCCAGACTGAATCTAAAACTGCCCCTGTGTATACTCAACACACACTAACAATTCTGCAAGTGCTCTTCTGGGGACATGCTCTTCAGGAAGGAGCCCTTGGAGGAGGCAGCAGCCTTCCCAAGTGATACATCTGGGCCATCCTTCAATGCAGAAGCATTAGAACTGGAAGGGAAGCAGCTAGGGGCATTAGATGGGGGATGAGGAAGTGAGGGGCCAGGCTTGTCCCTTGCACTTCTGGAAGACTAGAGCAGACCCCTTTTGAGAGCCTATAGTCCAGGTCACCACACTCCAAGAAACCCAGATATCCCATGGCTAGCAAAGGTGACCCATTGGGGGAGGTGTAACCAGGGCCAGGGCAAGTTGGAGGGGGGGAGGAAAGGAGGGAACAACCACGGCACACTTGCCAGTGAGCCACCTGCCTCTCTAGATCCTGGAGGAAACCTGCTGGTGGCACCATCTTTGCCCCAACAAGGGACGGCACAGTGAGAGCAATGAAGGTATGACCAGGCCCACACTGCCAACATTTTATGGGACACCAAGTTCTAGCTTCCTTTCCCGGGAAGCAGTGATTGAGGGAGAGGGAAAGAGCCTGAGGAGGAGTATACAGGGGGTTCCATGGGAGGATTCTCCAGTGAGGCCCCAGCATGTCCTCAGCAGTCACAGCATGACTGATCCCAAGCTGTGTCTCTAGGCTTGACTTCTGACACCTGCACACAGGTGTTGTCCTGTCTGATGGCTCAGTCCCCAGTTTTCTCATCCTTAGCATGTCTGTCTGCAAGGAAGCTGCCTCTTCTCCCCTCTCCTGTGACCTCCTGACCTTCTGCATCCCTACTGCTGTTCACACAGTCAAGGCAGGAAGCTGAGAGCCCCTTCCCTGCCCTTCCTTGCCAGTCATAAAGTTACATCTGGTTTTAGGTCTAAAACACATGAGGTCCATCTTTTCTGCTCCCCACTTTTCTGCCCGAACTTAGGAAGACACCTGCATGACTCTGCCTGCCTCCAGCTTCACCACCCCAGGCTCCAACTAGCTCATTCAAAAAATGGCTAGTGAGAAGCTTTCTTAAGATGCGCACTGTGCTACCATGACTCTCCATGTGATCAGATGGTATTTCTCCCTTGGTGCTGCCTCTGTTCTACAGCTCCCGTCACTTGTAAGATAGAATGAGGTGCCTTAGCACCACCTAATGGGTCTTCCTGCCTGTGGAGGCCACAAACCACAGCAGTGGCTCTCTTTCTCTGGATCAGGACCATTGTTGGCAGTGGGAATAGAGGAAGAAAACTGCAGGTGAGAGTACCCTCCCTCTCCCCGGCAGGAAGATAAGGTGCTTTGGGCTAAATGTTTGTGTCCCCCTATGAATGCATAATTTGAAATCCTAAGTCCCAAGGGTGACAATACTATAAGATGAGGCCTTTGGGAGATAATTTAGGTCAAGAGGATGGAACTCTCATGAATGGGATTATAGTCCTTATGAAAGAGATCCCAGAGACCTCTCCTGTCCTCTTTCTACCATGCGAGGACACAAGGAGAACATACCTTCTGTGAACCAGTAAGCAGTGTCTTGTCAGACACTAAATCTGACAGTGCCTTGATTTTAGACTTTCTAGCCTCCCAAACTGTGAACAATTAATTCCTGCTGTTTAGAAGCCACTCAGTCTATGGTACTTTGTTATGGCAGCCCAGGTAGATTAAGACAAGGGTGGTCATCAGAAAGACTAAGCACTTGATTAGTGGGTCTAACTTTCTGTTCCACTCACCTCTGGCCTCCTAGGAGGGAAGTGGGTACTTCTTCATATGGCTGTTCATTCTCACCCTTTCTTATAAATTGTAATCTTAAATATAGTCTCGTCTATATTGAGCTCTGTGAGTTCTAGAAAAGCATCAAACCTGAGGGTGGTTGTTTATGGGGATACCCAAATGTGTATCTTCTGCTGGCCAAGCAGAACTGCAGGTAGCCTGAGGATACCAGAGCCTGAGGATACCTGAGATTTGAGGCTGGCATTCTGAAGTGGGGACAGTCTTATAGGACTGAGCCCTTAACTTGTGGTATCTGCACTAACTCCAGGGAGTTAGTATGAGAATTGAATTGTAGGAGACCCAACTAATGTAGAATTGTGGTTAGCCTCCTTCTCTAGCCTCACCTCCTGCCTGCTCTGCTTAATGACAATGTCTCAGTCTCTCTGATATAAGATACTGGAACCTACTCTGACTCCCAGAGCTCTATGGGAGGAGAAGAAAATACAGAGCAACCAGTCCTCTGGAGATCCAAGGGGGCTGCCACCTTAGAAGAATCACCTGAGGGGAAGCACATGGCTTGACCCCCTTGGAGAAGGCTGACACTCAAGCTGAGAAGGACTCTTACAGTAATTCTACATAGCACCCACGGGGGTCAATGCTGGGATTCATAGCACATCCTCATGGCAGCCTGGGGGAAGGAGCTTGCAGCAATGACATATTGCTTTGATAATAAGAGTATAGTCAGGAAGACTAGCCTCAATCTCAGGGTTCTTAGTAAACGTATCTGCATTTAAAGAAGCTGATAGTTGGGGCATGGGAGTCAGGCCTGGAGAGAGATATATTCCAAGCTACCCAGGACTTGAACTGAGGGTCCTCTTTAGTGCAGGAGTTCAGGCTGTTGGCACAGGCCTCAGGGACACCCCTGACCTCTTGCCCAGAGCCAAGCATGCTCAGCCTCTGCCCAGCACATCGAGCTGTACTGACTGATGCTCCTGAGTATCTGTTTAGCGTTCTCAGGCTGCCATAACAAAGTACCGCAGGATGAAGGCTTAAACCACAGAAGTTTATTTTCTCACAGTTCTAGGAACTGAATGTCTGAGATCAACATGTTGGCAGGGGTGGTTTTTCCTGGGTTTGTATATGGCTTCATCTTCCCATGTCTTCACATGGTCTTTCTTCGCAGTGAGTCCGTGTCCTGATCTTCTCTTTTTATAAGAACATCAGTCATTAGGAGCCACCCTAATGACCTCGTTTTACCTTAATCACCTCTATAAAGGCCCAAATACAGTCACACTCTGAGGTACTGGGAGTTAAGACTTCCACATCTGAGTTTTAAGGAGAACACAATTCAGCCCATAATAGCATCCCAAGAGAGGAATGGATTTCAAAGACTTGGGAAGAATTTCCTCTGTAAAGAAGGGTTGGAATTCCCCCTTTCAGCCTGATGGAATTATAACAGAGATTTAGAAGCTGCTTTTGCTAAATGTACTACCTCTTCTTTTGGGCCTGCAAACGTCCAGTGGGTGACTTAGCATCTCCGCCTTCATTCTTTATTTAAGGAGTGTTCATCTAAAAACTAGTAATTCAACATTTATTAGCCCTAAATTGCCCTAATCTATCTCACCCTGCTTCAAGACTGAAACAAGATTTGCAGCCTCCTGTTTCAGACCCTTGGATGGTACCTAGAAGTCTTTGTCTTATACCTTGCAAGAGACAGGCACATCATGTCTCATGGGAACTGAATTGCTCCTATCCAGGATCATGAATCTGATAGATAAACATTCTGAGCAACAAGTAGAAATTGCCCCCTCAAGTGATATGGACTTCTCCAGAGCCACCTCACAGAATCAGAACTGAAATAATGATCAATCAGACACACGGTTTGACCAAAACTATTTAATTATGCATACCTCTGTCCTCCTGCTTCAAATCTTCCTCTATTTAAACTTAAAGCTCATGTAAGTTCATGAAGACAGGGATGACAAATGATCTCTTTTTACCTTCCTAATGTAACCATAGTGATTAAAGTTTCTTTCCTGCATTTCACCATTATTTTTTTTTCTTTTGGTTTTTGGGGTGCATGGCAGGACCTGATTTTCTGGGATTTATGGAGTCTTCTGGCCTAGGACTCCTAGGTCCCCAGAGTGACCATTAACTCTGCTTTGGACTTGTTCCTGATCTAGTGCAGATAAACTGGAGAATGGAATAATGGATGTGACACCAGTTAATTCCACTGCTCAAAGATCAGAGTGGACCAACCTGAGGCTCAGACCTTAAGGTGGCTGAAGTAGAGTGATCATGGGGCTGGCATAGCTATGTTGGGCAAAGGGGTCTTCTTTATGCTGATCACAACTTTGGAGATATGTGGAGTCTTCACAATTGCTACATGGCCATTATACACTGGACCTTCTCTGCCCTCTTAATGATCTCACAGACTAGCATTTTCTTATCTTTTACACCCTATTTTTATTTTCTGAGGCTCTCCTTGAGAAGGAACATGCTGTATGCTGGCGTGTGGCTGCTGTGCTTGGTGGTGGCCTGGGAATAGGACATGGTGGTAGGAATCAGGGTATTGGAAAATTACAAAAACATGTTTTGTGGGTGTTTTAAACTCTCCAGTCTATAAAAAATTCACATGATGTAACATGAATGCAGTCAAAGGACTCAAGCCCAGGCCCTCCAATTCCCACCTCTGTACCTGGGAAAGATATTGACCCCTTAAGAGGCACAGCAGAGCCCCAAACATGGAGAGTGTCACGGGCAGCACAATTAATAATTACTTGGAGGAGGATTGTCTTTAAATGCAAGCATACATTTGATCACACCAATCATCAAATATAAATGATTAATGCAAAAAGTGTAGGGTGTACTGGAGCACCCCAACATGTGTTCAAAGCTCATTAATTAAACACTATAAGCAGGTCATGCTCTCCTAGGGCAACTAAACACTGCAAGCAATTCACACAGTCCTAGGGCAACCATACCTCCAGTGCCCAGCGACTTCTCTTAGCCAAAGAGCTGACGTTGTCCTTGTCTGGTGGTTCTTTTCAGCCCATAGCTGGACTTCAGGGAATGGTGGAGTTGATCCAGGAATGGACAGCAAGGCGGCCAGTCTCACTGATGTCCTTGGAGCAAAAAAACTCAATGTGGCAGGACAAGCAGTTTAAATGCAGTTCCAAGTTGGTGGTGTAAGTTGGTGGTTACACCCAATGAAAGTCAATGTCCATTGGTTATGTCCAGTGAGATGATGCAATTGCAACTGTGCATATTCTTTGCATATGTCCATGGAGCTGTAATCCCTATCAATTTTAACTAGTCATTGTTAAGCATGCCTATGGCTAGTGCCCCTTACAGCCCCTTATCCATTGTAAGCAGGCATGACTAAGCATGCCAATGGCTGCTGTTCCTTATGGCCAGCAACTTAGTGAGTCCTGGCATGTTCAGGCTTGTGATACGCTCCTTACAACTGTCTTTCCTATTCCTATCTCCTCTCCCTTTCCTTCATTTCCCTTTGTCTAATCCAATAAACTTCTATTCTTCCCTCTTCTCCCCTTCTTATAATTTGACATTGGAAATGCAAGTCCTCAGGTTCCAACCCCTACTCACTCATCAGCACCTCTGGGTGTCCCAGCACTTCAATCAGTCCTTACAGCCAATTCTGATGCCTTCTTGAGATTGAGAGCCAATGCTATACAGTATGCTCAGGGATGGGGATAGAGGACAAAGTATCTGAGTATAAGGGGGTTATGGAGAAATGAAAGAAATGTCAAGTGTATAGGAGGGAAAGATGACCAGATAGGGGAGCAGCTTGTGAAGTTCTCAAATATACAGCATCAACTTTGATGTTCCTTGAGATTCAAAGGGATCTATTCATGGATTTAGGACTAGAACTGGACAACATCATTGGATCTCTAGAAAGATCATCCTGAAACTGGTATTGGAGGTGAGTTGGAAGGGATATAGCTTAGAAATACAAAGACAAGTTAGGGGGCTGGTGTAGTAACAGTCCAGAATAATAATTGATTGGGGAATTGATGGTGGTTGAATTGATGGGAATCAATTGGGGAACTGATGGTGGTTGAAGAGAGGGTGAGCTGGATTTGAGCAACATTAGGTAAATGCAACCCACTGTGCTAACTGGTGGGGTACAGATGAAGGAGAGGGGACACCTTAAATGATTCCCAGGTTTCTGGCATGGGTACTGGGTGGTGGTGATGTCATTCTTTGGAGCAGGGAATGAAGTTTGGAAGAATCAACAATGAGTTCAGTTTGGGACATGGTGAGTTTGAACTGCTGGTAGAAATTTCAGATGGAAATACAGGTCCAGTGCAGGGGAGGCCAGGCTGGAAACTTAGTGGGAGGTGGGAAGGGCTCCCAAGAGAATAGCAGGGATAATCAGACTCCAGGTCCTGGCTTGGCCTTATATAAGCACAACCCTTGGATCATTGTACTTCATTGAATTAACTCTGGCTTGAGTACAATGGTGAAAGAGAATCAGGGACATTGTGTACAGCATCCTTCACATGGACAGAGTTGGGTGGGGAAGTGGAGAAGGCCCAGATCTCAGAGTGGCTTCGAGTGGCTGTGGCTGCCAAAAGTTGTTTTCTCTATGGGGCCCTCATGGTTGGAGCTGAGACAGTCCTGAATGGGGCATGAAGCCTCCTTCATACTGCTCATACCCTACAAATGTCCCTTAGAGAGGATATATGACTGAGCAGGAGATAGAGGGGCCTGGACTCACACCCAGAAATGATTGTTCTCCCTAAGAGTAGGGTAAAGAGGGCAGGTGCATTGTTCCCAGGGCCATACTTCACTGAGTGGCTTTCTTGCTTCACAAGAGAGAGCCAGGGGAGAGAGGGTCTTCAAAGACTAAGAGGGCCTTTCTAACTTTCAGAGCTGCTGCTCATCCAAGAAGCCCCCCTGAGACAGAAGTCTTAGGGACTGCAACTTTGGGGTTAATGCACAAGGGGCCTGTTTTGGTCTGTTTTCTGTTCCTGTAACAGAATATGTAGGACTGGGTAATTTATAAAGAACTGAGGTTTATTTTGGCTCCTGGTTCTGGAGGCTGGAGAGCCCAGCAGCATGGTGCCAGCATCTGCTTGACTTCTAATGAGAGCCTTATGGATGGACAAGTGGGAGTGTGCAGAAGACACAAAACAGGAAGAAGGGCCTTGCTTTATGACAGACCGTTCTTTTTGTGTGTACATATTGAACTGGGGATTGAGTCCAGGGAGCTACACCACTGAACTATATCCCCGGCTCCTCTTATTTTTATTTTGAGACAAGGCCTCACTAAAGCTGTTCTCAAACTTATGGATCCTCCTGCCTCAGCCTCTGGAGCAGCTGAGATTACAGGCTTATGCCGCTGTGCCTGGTACATTCTTATGGTAACTAATCCAGTCCAGCAAGGATGAGAACTCACACAGTCCCTCGAGAATTAACCCAGGCCCACATGAAAGCCATGGATCCCATGTAATGACCTAATCACCCCACACTGCCACAGTGGCAGTTACATTTCAGCATGAGTTTTGGAGAGACAAACCACACTTGAATCATAGCAGGCCCTTTCCATGGGAGCTGAATCCTACAGGCCTCAAGGGTCCCCTCAGCATGGAGGTGGGATGGCTCTCTGACTCATTCTCCAGGTGACTATGTCAGGTATTAACCAGTGAGGGGGACAGATCATAGCCTATCCTCACCAGACATCACTTTACTATACAGTGAGCCTGACAGCACACTTTGTGCCAACCCCTCCTGGATGGTGGGCATGAGAATTTTCAGACTGGATTCTTTTTTCTTTCATTCATCTGTCATTTTATTAAGGCTCTGGTTCTTTTTTTTTCAGGAGGAGAGGTAACTAGGGATTGAACTCATGGTTACTGGGCTACTGAGCCACATCCATAGTCTTATTTTGTATTTTATTTAGAGACAGGGTATCAATAAATTGCTTAGCACCTTTCTTTTGCTGAGGCTGGCTTTGAACTTGGATCCTCCTGTCTCAGCCTCCTGAGCTGCTGGGATTACAGGTGTGTGCCACTATGCCTGGCTGAGGCTCTGGTTCTTGATGGTGGCAGTAGGGATTTTTATGAGATGAAATTACAAACTGGGACTGTTTGGTGAAGTAGGAGGGTGAGCACAATCTGTGTCAGTCACTCATACAGTTTGAGGGTAATATGTTAATCAGTGACAGTACATGATACAAAGGTGACCGAGGGTGAGACAGACACCTTCCATGGGCATTTCTATGGGACAGGTTTGCTGCTGCATGCAGATGCAGTTCCTGATGCAGACACCTCAGAGTCAAGTGGTAATGAGAGGCAGAAGGACACTTGTGACAGCCTATGGACAGTGTGGTGTTAGGGATGTGCTGTGAACATGTTCAGGACAGCTCTCCAGGTACTGTTTGAGTGTCCCCAGATAAACAGAGAGGGGAGACTCTCCAAGGTAGGGAGTAGAGGGTGTTAAGACATGAGGTGACAGGACCTTCTGGATAGACTCAAGGAGTTTCCTGGTGTTCACCACAACTGGAACAATTAAATGGAACCAGGAGCCATGAGAGACAGGCGGAGGCTAAGCAAGAAGCTGTAGAGACCTGGCACAGTCCCCTGAGGCGTGTAGCTCTGCTTGGTAGGGAAAAAGTGCCCTTACACCTCTTTCTGAAGGGGAGTGGCATCATATGCACTCTGGCAAGGTTATTCTGGTATCAGTGGTCTGGACAAGATGGGTTGAGAGAGGAAGGAATGGCAATGGAGGTGGGTCAGCAGGGCTCTGGAGTTGACTGGGGAGATTGGGGATGGGAAGGGAGGGGGCATCCATCATATTCCATCAGGAGCATCTCAGACATTTTTGCAGGTTCTCTGACCATCTTATTTTTAAATTACAAAAATGAAAATAAATACCAAAATTTTTTGGTATTGTTTTTGAAGAGAAACTGAAGAAATTAAGTAACCATTTTTTTCAGGCCTACAAGTTGTCTTCAAATTCCTGTTGAAAAGTTGGACAGGGGACTTGTAACATCCTTGTCAACTGTTCTTATTAACGCAACATTTTATTTAAATTGCACTTAGCACTTGCCTCCAATTATTCGGCTTTGATAGAGAGTGGAGTTCTGATTAAATGCTTTATGGCACAGCGTCACTCCAGGCGCAGGCCATCGTCTATCTTCATCAAGCCAGCGGCATCTGGGAAGGAGCAGGGATGGTTAGTGCTAAGAGACCGTGCCGCCCACGACAGCCTCTGTGGTGCCTAGGGAACCATTCGTATTCATTACTGCTCTCCCCAATCATTGTCCTCAGTTTTCATGGGCCACTGGTGAGCAGGCACTGACAGCCTGGCCAGGTTGTAAAACACAAAAGGTGGGGAGGTTGACGAGGGCGATGATGCTGATGACAGTGACCATGAGCTAAGGCGGCAGCTGCGGCTTCTTGATGCTGATGAGTCCTGCCGTTTTAGGAGCACCTGCCGTGGCCAGGTACCATGCCAACCGCATGACCTAATCCTTCCTGGGTATCCTATGCCCTACAACCACAACCTCTGAAGTCAGTGTACTCAGGGTCTTTCTCTGCTTTATAGATGAGGAGATGGAGATAGGCTCATGACCACTTAACCTGGAAAAACAGGTCTTTCTGCCTTAAAACCACCACATAGCTCTGTTGTCCACCTGCAGACTCTATTCAATGCTTGAGAAAGTGACTCACCCACCTAGACCACTGGCTTCCAGGAGACAATACCTGGCCCAAATGGAGGGGGATTCTGTGCTGGATGACTCTGACATCTGAGTTGTCAACTGAGTTGATTCCATGAGAGATGGGTCTCTAATGGAGGGTTTATAGAATGTAGTGAGGGTTCCGTGTTTGAGAAGGTTTGTGAAACCAAATGGTTAGAAATGGGACATGGGGAGGACCATGAAATAAATGGGAAATCTCATGATTCAATTGCCTGATGAGGAGACTCCCTGATAGTCCCAGAAAGGACCTTGGGGCATCAGGTTGAGACTTATCCATCTGGCTCAGGCCCATATGAATGATGCCTGGATCAGAGAAAGAAGGGAGAAGTGTATTGGTTGATTAACTTTTATGCTGAAACCCAGGGAGAACAGGAAGGAGCTAGTTGTCTGGGTGAGTAATTTTGGAAGGTCCTTGGAGATAATAGAAAAATATGTGATAAGATAGATGCTAAACACAAGGGCTTGAGTGTCAAGCATATGTGGATTTGAGGCTTACATCTTCTAACGAGCTTCAGGGTCTATTTGACTTCACCAGGTCTTAGTGGCTTCCTTGCAAATAGAAATCAGGGTCTATTGTGGAGGGACATTATAAAAATAAACCAAAATAACTCTTCAAACCTACTAGGAGACAGGAAACTTTATAGTCAGATAGTAAATATTTTAGGTTTTGCAGGCCGTAAGGTCTGTGTCACAACTATTCAACTCTGCTGTTATAGCCTGAAAGTAGCTATAGATAATAAATGAATAGATGGACATAATTGTGTTCTCATAAATCTTTATTGACAAAAGTAGACAGGTGGCTGGAGGAGCAGGGCTACAGGTTTTAGTTCAAAAAGTACCTTTGTAATTAGAAAATAATGTAAGGTCCCCTCTGTCAGAAGCAGCTCGTAATTGAGTGATAGAGAAATTGAGGAATATGTTCAACAATGTAAGCACACAGAACAGCAGAGGGAATAGGGAAAACGTGGGAAGGTCTCCTCAGAGAAGTACTGGATTGCACTATAAAGCATCTGCTCTGAGCATGCCACGTGGACATGGGCGTGTCTGACCCAAACACCTTGCCCCTCACCTGAGGGAGGCTGAAAAGTATCCTGGCCACTGAGGGTACTGGCCACATGAATGCATTGAGCAGGGGTGCTACACAGTCACTCCAAACTGAATGACACCTGACACTAGAAGGAGCCCTCACAGTGGCCAGGGAAGGGATCACTGAACCCTTGTAGAACTGCTGGCCCTAATAGTGGCCACACTTGCTGGGGGAGGGGCTGTGAATACCTGATTCCCCTTCCCTGGCCTGTGGGAAGCTGTGGGGCCAGCCCTTGGGTGTAGAAGTACCTCAAGTTCAGTCCCCTATACCAAACTCTAAGTTGGACCTAATTTGCCACATCCTGGTTGCACTTTTACAAGCTTTTACTTTGGATCCAGCAGCAGAAGCTCTGAGCCCATCTGTTTACAGGGAGCTGTGGGGAGGGTTTCAGCCATGCTGGAGGAGGAGGGAGCCTGCACTGGGTGCCTGGGGATTGTCATCTCACCTCATGTGCAAGGTGTGAGTTCTGCCCCTCACACAAGGAGCTCTAGTCCCTTACCAGGCACTTGCTCTGTGGAGAACATGAACAGAGAGGATCACTGTGGTGCAGCTAATGCTTTCAAGGAGCCCACAGCCTCCTGAGTTGAGAAGCTTGGTAATTACAGAATAGTAGAAGCTGTTCAGCATTTACACTTTCTTTCTGTTTGGCTATTTTCTATTCAGAATTGTCTTGAATTTTAATCTGTTTTAATGATGGCAATATAGACACTCAGAAATTCCCTAAACTTCCTACTTGGTCATAAATATGTGGCCATCAACTTGAGACATCTGCCCACAAGCCCCATCTTTCTGGCTCCTGTGGCTGGCTCCGGCAACCACACCCCCGTGACAGGGGTGGGTGCAGTCCTGCATCTGCACTTCGTTAACCAGACCTGTCACTGTCATTCTCTTTTTCACTCTCTCACGGGCTGCTGGCAACACAGGCTTTGTCAGCCTGCAGCCCACGCTATGCTTTTCAACGTCCTATTAGCAGAGGGATGCTGAGCGGGAAAAGTCTGTGTTCTCTCCCTCGTGCTTGACCCTGGAGTCTTTAATTAGCTCATGACACCAGCAGTCCATAATTTCCGCCCAAGCCCAGCTTTGATTTTTCTAGCACAAACATTGCTTGAGGACCACCGATAAGGCTTGAGAGGACAGCGCAGAGAGCCTGGCAGCCCGGGAGTACATGTCCAATGTTGCTAATCCCTTAATGAGGAATGGGGGCTTTGAGGGCAGGGGCCAGGGGAAGCAAGGGCTGGAGAAGCCCCAGGAATGCCTTACACTAACAAACCAGCCATCCGGCAGGGCAACTTCTTCCACCCCATCGTGATGTTCATGGAAACTTGTGCTAATTATGAACTGAGCAATGTGGCTCTGGAAAAGACGTTCCTTTGTAATCTCATGACCTCTGGTGATGATGTTTTGGAGTTGTGACATTAATATAAACAGTCCATGGTAGGTGGGCAAGATGAGAATGTTTCAGTCCGCACGGCCTACCCAGCTCTGCCTGAAGGCACGGTTGCTGGAAGGATGTGGCCTGCTGTCGATAATACTGCTCACACCTATGGTCAATTTCTGTTCACTTGTTGTAGATTGAGGTTTTGATTTCACCATTTAATCAATTCTCAGAATAGCCTTTTGAGGCATAAGTTACAGATCAGGAAGTCTTGCCAAAGGTTACCCAGCTAATGAGGAGCAAAAATGTTAGAACCTAACACTGTTTGGTTCCAAAACCCGTGTAAAAACTCTGTGATGGTGCAGCTACTTTGAGTCCCAGGAGGTGGCTTCACCAGGGTGGATGGACCAACTTCATGGAGGAACGAGGAAGAAGGAAGGTAAGTGAGGGAAGGAGGGAAGGAGAAAAGAAGAAAGAGCTGTTTCCAAAGGCAGAGGCTGCATGTTGTCATTTAGCATGGGATGTAAGGATCCACAGACATGGGCTGACATCCTGGCTTGGGGACATGGGCATCTGCTGTCCAGGGCTCACCTGGAACATGGGGGCCCTGATGAATGTTTGCTAAATGAATGAACAAACACCCTTGAGACATAGATGCTGTCATTCTCAATTTGCTAAGCAAGATACCAGGTTGCCAGGAGGTTCCCTGAGGATCTCAGGCCCACTTGGGAAATAGGTGTGGACTTCACAAGCAAGGAAAGTGTTATTTTATGCAATCTTTACTACATGGTATATTTTAGTTTTTATTAAGATGTTAATTTAATTCTTGTTAACAAAAAGATTAAGGTAGACTTTAAAAAGTATAATTTTAAAGAGTATATTAAAAATTTCCTGTTGCTGAAGCAACACTTATGTTGAGTTTATTGGTGCCTAGATGGAGTGTGACTTGGAGTTTTTTTTGCATGAGCTTATCACTGAGCCTGAAGAAGATTTTGTAACTGTTTATTTTATCTAAAAATGGCAACAGCAGGTTATTTGTTGAAAAATATTTCTTCTTATCAAGATACTTTGGTTTTCTCAAGTGGAGTGGACATTTTGTCCAACCACCAGATTTCTGATAAAGGAATGTTGAAAGAAGTTATTTTTTTCCATAGAGACAACATCTGGATCTAGAATCCTTTATCAAGAGGAGAGTCTTCCCTGTTAGTAAATCCAGACGCCCTCTGCCAGCTGGTGAATTTTCAAAAGAGATTCCCAGCAGCCTTTTCGGGATTAAAATGGATATTTATACTGCAAAGCATCTTGGGATTTGGAGTGCTATGCACAACACTTGGATTGAAGGTAACTCCTAAGAAAGTGGTTAAGTATCACTTACTCTAAGAAGCATGGAAAGATTTTAAAAACTGAGGCTGGATTTCTGGTACTTGACTTGTGGCACATGACAGAATAGCACCTGGCCCAGGAATCTGCAGACAGGCTGCTGGAGAACAGAGATGAGGTGGACTTTGAACATAGGGCTCTTTCTGGTGAACTTGCTGCTCCTTCTAGGTCAAAACTGGCCCAGCAATGCAGAAAAAATCCTAGAGAATAAGACCATTGATGTGCACATAGATTCTCGGGAAGAAACCCTGATATAGAGAGGCTCTGAGCCCCATCCTATAGATCTAGAGGTATTTGGGGCTCAGAGAGGTTGGGACACTTGTCTAAGTCACACAGTTTTCACGTGGGAAAGTGGAATTCAACCCCAGTCTTAACTGTATTTACTCCTTCCAGCACTTTGTTGTCTCCTCAGTGGTGTCCCTCTGGAGTCTCCATACTCTTGACTATGCTGTGAAGAGGAGAGATCTGTGGATGGAAGGACAGAGGATTAGGAAAGCACCTTCAGCCAGATGCTCCAATGATCTGCCTACTGCTTTGCCCAAAGCACATGCTGACTCACTCAGGGGCAGGAGCTATACTGCTTTCAAGGGACTCAAGGGTTCCTGATACAGCCAGTGGGGACATTTTGAGGATAAACCTCAACATGTGTTTAGTACTTCCATGGTGACAAGGGTCTGTCACTGTACTGTATGTGTACTGGGGGGTTGTAAACACAATGTAAACACATCAGGGGCCCAGAGAGATGGTCTAAATTCATTTATTTGACAAATATTTATGAAGTCCTCACTCTGCATCACCTAGTTCCTAGGTAACTTAACATTTTGGAAACACTATGACCCTGAGATAAACAGTGCAGATCTGCGGGCAGATGGGGCTGAATTGAGTCCTTGCTCTGCCACTAGTCAGCTCGTGGCTTTGGGCCTAGGTTTCCCATCTATCAAATGGATATAATGATAGTACCTGCCTCATGGGAGGTGCTGAATGAACCAAATGAATTATATATGGAAGGAATTTGGAGCAAAGCCGGATGAGGGAAGCTCTGTGAATACAAAATATGTTGTCAGCTGAGGGTAGCGGACAATAGCCACACCAGTGCTTAAACATATGTTGGCTATGTCATTGATGAGGGGTGCTGTAGAGGAAGTGGGAGACCAGGGAAAGGTACTGGGGCATGTGGGCATGCTGGTTGTCAGAAGAGACCTCCATGACCTGTGAGAGGGATACTCCTGTCAAGACTTGAACAGGGTTTAGATGAGCATTCCTAGAAACGGACAAGACACAGGTCCCTTGAGCCTCCACCTAATGCCATCTGCATCATAAAGCTCAGTTGAATCATTTTCTTTCTTTTTTAGATTCAAAAAGTTAGAAGCTCCTACATATCCCATGCCCCTGGATGCATTCACGTCCCCTTATCTGTAGAGCGAGGCTACCTGAGGTGCCACTTCCTCTTGAACCTCTCCTTGACTCAGTCTGGGTCCAGGTTTCTTCCTCTGTCCACTCGCAGTCTGCTTCCTTCACTGATAAGATGGCCAGTACCTTGGTCACTCTCTTTGAGCAGGCAGGCTCAGGTGACCATCTTCCTTCCCCTTGTGCCTCAGTGCATTAGGGGGGTCTCCATGCAGGCTCTTGTGATTTTCTCCAAAGGTACCCAGCATGTGGCCCTACCCTGTGGAATGATATTCAAATGTTGCTCTTTGGAAGGAAGTGCAGAGGGCTCCTGTGCATTGCATAGATGCCCTGGGCCAGGCGGCTGCCTCCTCTGGAGATAGCAGCTCAGCTTTAACTTTCACCCTGCAACAAGTACAGCAGCTCCCAGGCTGATAGAGGATGCTATGGGTGCTCATGGTAGGACCTGGGCCTAGCGCCATGTACCCACTCTTTCCTTGGCCCTTGTCAGTGGCCAAGGACCTTAAAATGGTAGGACCTGGGAAAAGGGCCCAGTCCAAATCTTCCTGTTCCACTTCATCATTGCCACTCTATGCCCATGGTGGCCTCCACCTTGTGTAACTTTCAGGGTACCATCCATACTGTGGTATTTCCTGTAATCCACTGCTGCTTGACCTTAGAGACCCCCAAGCTGTAGTTTTGCTTTTTAATTCCAGAGCCTCGCAGCCATTGGCATGTTTCTTTGTCTCAGATCTGCCTTGCCCTGCTCCAGAAATTAGTGACAGGTGCATCTGAGTGGTTCCCCCAGAGCCCATTACCAGCATCCTGGGGAAAAGAAGAAAAAAATTTGTTCCCCTTTCCCAAAATTTGTGTGTTAAGAAACTTGTCCTGGTCTTCGGTGTGAGCCAACTCTCTTCAATTTGATCTGTCTCAAAAGAAGTGAGAAAGTGCAGGAGTTTCCCCCCGGGGTAGGAATGAAGCATGACAGGAGCCTGGAAACTTGGCAGAGATGCCCTGGATGGAGGTTCTGGCATTGGGCCTATTTGGCAGAGGAATGGGAGAAGCTTCCAGTTGTCTCAATGCAATTCTCTGGGCTTCGATGAGGCAGGCATACTTGTGGGTTGCATTTGCTGAAGCCTCTGCACAGATGAGAATCAAACCTGCAAGGGACTCCCTGTGCCTCCACTGACCTCAATTCAGCGGACAATCACCAGTCTTACTTATCATCTACTATGTGCTGGGCACTCTCAGGTGACATTTCTGCCCTGGAGGAGGACAAAAAAGGCCTTCATGAAGAGCCAAGATGAAGGTGGGAACCCCTGGGCCCCCTGATCCTGCCTCATGCGATCCCTCATCATGGAAATGAATCCAGATGTGCATAGCCACTGGGAGGAACATTTGTTACTCTGATAGCCTCTGGGACCCTTCCCAGTTTAGAATCTAGAATTCCTCACTTGAGAGATTTGGGTTCTTTGGACATTAGGAGACATCCAAATGACTGGAAGCATTTTTACTGTTTGGCCCAGATGTTTGGCATTAGGGAAGTGCAGCACATAGGCCGCTTCATACTACTTGACGAGAATTGAGATGTTGTGTTAAATACTTTTCATGTTCTTAAGGAAATTGGAATAGATATGAAGGGAATTCATATCCAGTGCCCAAGATTCCCTGTGCTTTGTGTGGGACAGGAGGATTCTGGGACAATGGTAGGGGCTGGAATCCCCAGCATGTCTACGCACTGATAACCCTCACCTTTTCTGCTGGGTCTGGTCAGGGTGTACTGTGAGAGTGTAGGCCCCAACATAGTCTTCATGGTTGAAAGTAGGCCCCAGAGTGAGGAAAGGACAGGGTCTGCCAAAGTAGGTACCAGCATCCCTGGTACTAACATCTCACCTCCCCTTCTCCTCCAGAATATTTCTCTGTTCAGAGCACTGACTACCAAAAATTGGGCCTTGAGAGGCCCAAATGGACAGCAGGCAGCTGACCTGAGCAGAAAAGGACAAAGGGTCCAATTTAAAATATAATACAATCTTGGGCAAGTTGGCAGTCAAGGCCTCTTTTCCAAATCCCAGAATAGAGTCTTAAAGGTTTGGAATAGGGAGGAACTCAAGGTTGAGGGGAGCCCCAGTGAGGAGGAGCCTGGAAATTGGCCTCACCACCATCTGCCAGCAGGACTAAGCTATGCGGGCAGTTGGGCTGGAGTCAGTCATGGGAAGCAGCTGTGCCTGTGCAGACATGTGGAAATGCACCGAGTGTCCAGGCCTGGTAGGAGGAACCCTCAGGAAGGGACCTTCATCAGGCAATACTGAGCTCTTGGCACCTTGTCCTAAGGCTGAGGACTATGGCAGGCATGGCCTGTGAACTGTAGGGTCTCCATTTGCCCATGGATCAGGGAGCATGATGATCAGGTGACAGGAAGCCAGGTTATGGAAGGAGTAAGGGACAATGTTGGGGGGCTGGTAAGAGGGGCGGGGTGGAGGGCTCTTTCCAACCTGGGGAGCAAGAAGCCAGGCTGCTAGAGGATCTTCATTTCCACACAGAGCACTATGGAGAGGACTTGCATTTAGCGGAGAGGTATGTCATTCCTGGGTCTCACAGGATGGGGACCTCAGGCCTCTTTGGGGGAGAAGTGAGTACAGCTCAGAATATAGCTGTCTCCCTATATCCATGGGTGCTTTGTTCCAGCCCACCCCTCTCTGCAAATGCCAAAACCTTTGGATGCTCTGCTCAAGTCCCTTATGTAAGATGGTGCAGCATTTTCATATAACTTATATATATTTTCCTACATCCTTTAAATAATCTCTAGGTTATTTTTAATACCTGATGCAATGCAAATAGTTGTTAGACTGTATTTTGTAGGGAATAATGACAAGGAAAATAAATATCTGTACATGTTCACCAAGAAGCAATTGTTTTCTGAGTGTTTTCAATTCCTGATCTGTGAATGGAGAGCCTGTGATTGCGGAGGCCCACAGTCTGCTCAGGAGACACAGGGATGGCATAATAACTGCAGGCCAAGGGGAGGCAATCGGGTGGGCTCAACATGACCAGAACCCAGGAAGCGTGAATCTGGAGCAAAAGGCCCCTGGGTGAAGGGTGGCATAGAAGTCTATGTTAAAGGAAATTCACTGGCAACCGGCCTGTATGTAAATGTTTCTTCTTTTCCCCTACATCAGCACTTCGAGATTAATTTAGCACGGAGAACATGAAGAATCCAAGGTTCTACCATCTGCCTGGAGGCACACAGCTGCTTGGAAGGGGCCCAGTAATGTGGATTTTGCTCAAGGGGTCCATGGAAAGCTCTGGCCTGTGGAAAGAGATTGTCCGAGGACTCGGAGGGCTCATCAATTATCACAGGAAGGGCTGCTGCCATCCAGGGCACTTGGGTAGCCTGTGCATCCTCTCCCTGCCTTAGCCTCCCTCTCCTTTTCCTTAGCTTTCCCCCGTGTCCTGAACTGAGACATGGTGCCAAGCGAGGGAGGCTGTGGTTGCTGTGGAGGCAGGAAAGCCCAGGGCCTGGCTGGAAGGTCATGTGGGAAACTTCTGCTTGAGGAGAGTTGCTCAAATGGGCCATTGGTCCCTGCGATTCAAGGCCTTGTTTTCCAGTCACCTCTTCCAGCGGAGAAGGGGGCCCTGGGGCAGGGTCTGCCTGGCTCCAGCAGCCGAGGCATGAACAATGATCTTGCTGGCTGCCCTGTCTCACCCCCCACAGTATGTGTAGCCCTGGCGGCCAGCTGCTGCCCTCCGGGAGGACCAAAGCTGCCGTGTGAATGTGATTCCTTTGAAAGGCTCCTCCTGGGAGGCAGGGCAGTGGAGCCTGTGGTCTTCCTGCTCCCCTGTTTTCTTTCACTCTGCACAGAGCTGCAGGCTCAGGCAGGAGAGTGGGCATCAAAGAGGTTGTTATGGGAGTGGATAGCTCTAGGTGTGGGGGTCTTGTATGGAGAGGTGCATGTCAGAAGTGGGCCCACATGCAATAGGAGAGGGGAAGAGAACCAGGTGTGCGTCTGTCCACAGGTATGAAGGGGCTCTGTAAGGCAGGTTGCACTGTGTAAGTGAGGAGATATGAAGTGGGAGGTGAGAGGGGTGTCAGGGAATGGTGCTGGGGTACAGAGTTTTGCTGAGGGGAGGTCTGAGTAAGTTGATGTTATTCCTTGGCTCTGGTGGACACTGCAGATAAGAAAACCCTCTCTTGCTTGCTGCCCTCTTAACTCAGCCAAATTCTACTCATATTTCAGAGTGTTTTTCAGATGAAGGTAGGGGTATGTCCTTAGATTGGGTGTTATCACCCAAGGCCATAACTGCCACTGTGAGGAGGCCTGGCTCTTTCTTTAAGAAAAGGAGGCCCTGGAGGTTTTGGTGTGCTTGAACTATTTTGGCAAGAAGATTGAGTCTAGAGTGGTGCAGAATGGATGGATGAAGGAAAAGTGTAGAGGCTGGTGCCTGGTTGACCCCAGGGCATGTGTCCTGGTGAGGGTATGAAGACTCAGAAGAGGAAAGAGGAGCAAATGCTGATTCCACAGAGAAGAGGAAATACGAGTTGGGACAGAAGGACTCTGGCATATTAAACACAAGGAACAAAGGCCAGCAGGCCACTCAGACGAGAAGATTTGAGACAGTGCGAGGACAGAATTGTTTATGAATTTGTTAACTATGTGACTGTTATTTTGTGTGTGTGTGTGTGTGAGTGTGTGTGTGTGTGTGTGTGTGTGAGAGAGAGAGAGAGAGAGAGAGAGAGAGAGAGATGAAGAGAAGAGAACAGAACAGGAGAGAAGAGGAGAGGAGAGGAAATGGAGCATGCTTGTATACGTCTATCCCACTCTGGTACCTTATCCAGGTCCCTGCAGCAGAGCCTAAATAAAACTGCATCATCAATATTACCAGTAGGGGGCGCTGTGCTGCCAAGCTAATAGAAATGCCCTTTCAACAGCTGGAATACACATTTGTGCATTTTTAGAGCACTTGCCCATCACTGGCATGGCTTAGTTGTTGATATAGCCCCGGTCCTAGCTGAAAAACCGTCCTCACCTCATCACCTCCTGTGCTAATAATACCACAGGATGTCACACTGGGTCAGCCCAGGCTCCAGGACCCCCCAGGTCTTCTTGGTCCCAAGAAAGTCATGCACAGCCTGTGGCAAGAAGGCATCTGGATCCAGGTGTGAAAATAAAACTGAAGAAAGGGAAGGGGTTCCAGCTCACAGCCTGGGACCTGTGCCCACACAGGAAGGGCAAAGGGCAAAGTGGAACTTGGAGGTGCCCCAGCAGGGTGTGGTTTGCTTGGGGTTGAGAAATGAAGGCATGTGGTGGCCCTGGAAACAGCCGTGGTGCCCTCAGGGTAAGGCAGGAGCCCCAGATAGGTTGTGTCATCTCTGCTCAGGGATGTCACTTCCCATGCAGTGATCTAATGCCATGTCAAGACAACTCTGTCAAGGCAAAGATGGGTGCTGGAGTGGCCCGGGGGAAGGTCCATATCAGACAGAGGGCTAGAGGATGCTGGGTATAACCTCCGGTGGTAGGCATATCTGAAGTGGGTTCTGAAGGGTCAATAGGAGTTGGCTGGGCCAAGAAAGCAGGAGACAAAGGAAGAATTTCCCATCATCAGAGTCAAGGGATGGCAATGGTAGGCTGCCTCCAACAGCAAGGGGAGGAGATCAGCACTTGGTCAGGTGGCTCATGTTACACCAGCCGAAAGTGGGAGCTGGGAGGAAGGGCCAGGAAGAGGAGCACCTGTGGAAGTCAGCTGGACCTTATGACCAGTAGCAGAGTCTGGGGGAGAGGAATCAGTTCAAGGGCAAGGGAGCTGGAGGTGATTACTGCAGCCAGCCAGGGTGATCCCAAATCCTGTCCTCTTGTTTCTAGATTGGACATTAACTCCAACCAAATTTGAATCTGGGCTCAATAGTTCAAAATTTCTGAAGCTTAGGATTCTATCTGTGAAGCCAAAAAGGGTGGTGGAGGCAAGGGGATGATAATGAGCACCTTTATCTAATTGCCTTTCACATAGCAGAGTTCAAAAACATGTACCATTATTTTATTCCTGGATTTCTGCAGGTGGAGGAAGCTGGGAGGAATTTATGTAATTATCTGATTTTGTTCCTTTTTGTCCAGCATGAGGCAGTGTTCTTGTTTTGTAGATGAAGAAACTAAGGCCTAGCAAGTCAAGTCTCTTGCCCAAATCACATAGCTAACCCGTGGCAAAGCTGGTCACTGCCCCAGACATGTCTGCCCCTTGCCATCTGAGGAGCAGTCCCATATGGGAGCTTCCTCAAGGGTTGTGGGACTCATATCCTGACTGGGCTGCCTGAATGGAAGCAAAAAGTAGCTCTGTTTAGATATGATCCTCAGCAACAACAGAGAAGGGCTGAGAAACCCAAGCAAGTATTTTCCCCGCAGCTCAGCTCTTTTGGGACTTCTGGGACTTGACCCATCTGATGGCCTCTGACTCATTTGTGATCAATTGTGCAGGCTGACAGGTAGGTGGGTGGCCCAGGATCTGCCAGCCAAGAGAGAGCTGGCCAACCTGGAGGCTTCCAACTGCAGTGGGCTCTTCCATGGGGGTCATCTGAGTGCTGGGGCAGCTCTGAGGAGGACAAAGGGGCATGACTGTGGTGGGAGGCAGGTGAAAGAGAAGTGTGGAACCTCTGAGAAGAGGCTGCCAGCCAGTCCTTGGGATGGTTAAGGGCTAGGGGATGGGTGTTGGGGATACCAAATAGAGATCATAATCATGGTGTGCAGGCACCATGGTCCTGTGGACATGTTTTATTTGGCTCCCAGAGTGCTTCTCATAAAATCTTGAATTATGTCTTGGCATTTCCGTATAAAAGTCCAGATCTGCAATGTCTCCTGAAAATTGGAGGACTTGGCTACACTGTGTGAAAGGAGAGCAATTGCCCGACCGAGCTGGTGGAAGGGTTACTGCAGACCCCACCATGCTCCACAGCGCCCCCTTTGCTATGTTCCCTGCCTAGACCCCTCTGAGCCCTTCTGCCATCAGGCCCCCAGCAATGAATGTGAATACTCTCCATGAGCCCTTGACTCTTGCCCATGTCCTTAGTCTGCCTGTGACCCTCCACTCTGTTCACTTGCCCTAGAGTTGGGAAGGAGGGACATGACAAGTATCCAAGGTCATTGGTCTCAACAGTCTGGGGCTGAGTGGGGGCTAGGGAGAGAGGGCTCCCCCCAGCCTCAGGGCCAATGATTCAGAGGATTTGGGCAGATGGGTGATAGGAGCAACCATCATGGAGCCAAGGGTTTTGGAAGCGGGTGAGGGGTGCTTTCTCCTCTGATTCCAGCAGAGAGAAGGCCAGAAATAATTTTCTCAGCCACACTCTTGACATACAGGAAAGTTCTTTCCACCCAGGAGGAGATGAAAGGAAATAGACATGAGGCTCCTAAGGCCTCTCTAGACAGACTCCCCACAGATAAGAACAGACAGTAGGGTAACTATTCTCTACCTTAAGCTGAGGAGGCAGAAACATAGGTCAGGGACAGGAGAGAGTACTGGTTCTGGAAGCAGCAGGGATGGCTTGCTGGTGTCAGAATACACCTGGAGGTAGGGTAGGACAAGGATGAGTACTGGGTGAGGCATTGCTGGGCAAAGGGCAGGACCAGTTCCAACAATCAGGTCCAGGAGGCCTTGGGCACAGAGTAACTGCTGCCAAGGGAGGTGAACCTAGAGGAGAAGAGGAGAGGAAGGGAGGGATAGAAGAAGATTAAGAGAGAGAAAGAAAGAGGTACAGAAGAGAAGACAGGGAAAAGGAGAGAGAGGGAGAAAAAGATGGAAGGAGAAAAAGCAGCAGAAACAGAGACAGACAGAGACACAGAGAGAGATGGAGAAAGGGAGAGAGAAGAAAGTAAAAGAGAGAAAAGGAGATGGAGATAAAGATACAGATGGAGAGCCCAAGAGTAAGAGGGTAAGAAAGGCTGGATGGCCAGGAGGAGGCAGCTGGTCCCTGGGGGCTGTGATCCCATCTGGCCTGGAATCAGCTGGAGGATCACTGCCTTCTATCCTCATCTCTTTCTATCTGGGGCCTGCATTTTGAGCCTGTGTGGCACTGGGGAGACAGGAAAAGGGAGGGCACCCTATGCTGACCATGCTGACACACGCCAGGTGCTCAGGGGCTCTCTGTAATGATGACCACCTCCCTATTTCCCAGGAGGGTTCCCTTTTGCTAGGGACAGCACAGCGGGCAAGGAAGGCCTTTGTACCTGTGAAGTGCTAAGAAGACCATTGTGGTGGGTCGGGCTTTTGCAGATAGCCAGTGACAGAGGACAAGGAGGACTGTACTTGCCTTAGCAGCAGGAGAATGCAGTCCCAGGCCGGCCTTGTGCCCTGTCACAGAGAGAGCCCATCTTCCATGCCCCAGTGCAGGCTTTAGCAAGACATGGATGAGGGCTTTGGGATGCATTGACGATGAAATCAAAACCACATTTTTCTATGCTGGAAGGTGGAGCCATGATAAATTTGGAAAGTAATAAATATCAGAGCTTTGCAAACCATTTCCCGGCATCTCACAGCAGACTGGCCTCATGCAGCTGAGTGGCATGCCCCCAAGTGTGTGTGGCCTGGACTTGGGGTCTACTGCGACTGGTAAAGGTGGAGATTTAGTTGGGAACACTGAATGCATTTCATTAGAGGCTGGTGATGGGGCCCTTCCAAGTGGATGGTTTGGAAGCCCAGAAACAGGCCATAAGGGGGGCCAGAGCCAAGCCATGGTTATTCACAGTGCACTTTTTTTTAGCTATTTCCAAATCTGCTTTTGCCAGCTGGAACTAAGCATGAATTAAACCACCCACCCTTTCCCTACAGGCCTCAAGACATTGGTCATTCTTCTCTGTCCCCTAAATTCTTCAGAGCAAGCTCAAAGGCTACATCCAGAACTGATGGAAAGTCTGTATTAATCAGATGGTTCCTCCAAGTCATGAACTGCTCTGAAGAATGAAGAGGATCAAAGACTGAATGGGCTCCCAGATAGGGTCTGCTCTGCCTCATTTCTGTAGTTGTTGGTGGCCTTGGCTGGCTGTATAGACACATTAAAACCCCATTGGCACAAAAGCCCTACGAATGAAGAGATCAGAGACTGTAGGGGGAGACTGGGGTCGTGGGCCTTGCTGTGCTCAGGCATCCAGTTCAGGGGCTGCCTCCCTACTGGTGGCCACTGAGGTCCCCGGAGTCCATGCTGCATTTGTGATATCCTGGGATGCCCCGGGCAGCCTTCTGCATCACACACATATCTAATCTCTAGTTTGATCTTTCTTGGTTTTCTTTTTTCTCTCTGGTGTCCTACCCTTGTTGGAATTGGGCCTCAACCCCCATCACGATGTAGACTCCCTTGTAGCACCAAGTCCCAAGTCAAGGTCCCAACGTGGAGATAGACTATGATGGGGATTACCACAGTATGAAGACAGGCCATGCAGGTCAGTATCATTAGCTCGCCTTTGCTCACCAACCTCCTCACTGGAACTTGGAAGTGATGGTCAAGTTCATGGGCTTATCCCGCAAGCGTACGGCCTTCTGGATTTCACAAAACAGTATAAACCAGGTACCCAGAAACCATGTAATGCTTTTAGGCTCCTCCTTTCTTCATCTCTGTTTTAAGAAAAAAATTATCCCTGCAAAGCACGTGTAGTTTATAAATTCACCTAACTCCAGCCTTGTTTCAAAAGGGATGCTGGGAGGCCAGAGCAGGATGTTTGATTTCAGGATCAAGCTGCAGTGGAGCAGCAATTGTCCTGGATAGGGTGAACTCCTTGTTTTCACTGTCATTCACGTGAGTTACCAGGCCGGGCAACTTCTCTTTTCTAGGAATGCTTGTATGGCAGGCCTGGAAAGGTCCCTTGGAGATCACTCAGGGCTATCTCCTCACTTTGCAGAAGAGAACCACAAGGAAGACCAGTAAGGTGAGGTGAATTAATGTGGCACTGTTCTTTTTCCGTTTTGTATCTCTTTCCAAAGTCCAAGGGGCCAGAAGACTGGCATTTCCAAGTTATGGCTTCTTGGACATCCTGGTCCATGCATCTCACTGGCTTTTACAGAAATGAGACCCCAGAGATTTAGTAAACACTATCCCCCAACTAAACAAAGGTTCTATGGATCCTGGAGAAAGGAGGTGGGGTCAGGACTCAGTTTTTAGTCTGCTAAATTTATTTTAAGGAAAGACCAATGGGTGCTAAGACATTTTTGTGAGAACAGACATGGCAGCCTACAGTGCGGGTGTCTTGTTGATTTCCTTCCACTGGCTCATTTCAAAAGTGCATTTTCTTCTGATTGTCAATTGTCTTTGTATACACACACACACTGGCGCGCGCTTGCGCGTGCACACACACACATACACACACACACACACACACACAAAGAAAGGACACCACTCAGAAGCATTTTATTTATTTATTAAAATATTCTTTTAGTTGTAGATGTACACAGTATCTTTTATTTTTATGTGGTACCAAGGATCGAACCCAGTGCCTCACACATGCAAGGCAAGTGCTCTACCACTGAGCTACAGCCCCAGCCCCACTCAGAAGCATTTTAATAAATATCCTGATAAATTTCCTCTGGTTTTAGATACCCAGCTGTAAGAGAGAGACAAAACAGGATTTTTTTGGTTAGCGCTGTTGCTATCCTATCATCATTGTGTCTTCAAATGCATTGGGAGCTTCATTTGGCTTACATATGTGTCCGCTTTTCAGATCATTTCCATTCATAGATTCCTGGAAGGAGACAACTGCTGGGCCAAAGGGTATGAACACTTAGAAGATTTGTTGCCAACTTGTCCTTTGGAAGGTTTGAGTCACTTTTTGTGCTCTCAGGGAGGATGATGGTGCCCAGGAACAGTCTTTAAAAAAGAATCAGAGCTAGAAATGACCCAGAAGCTAACCTGGTGACCTAGATTTAACCTAGAATAACCTAGATATTCAATGACCAAATGCCAGCACACTCCACACTTGAAGTAGAGTCCCCCTGGCAGGGATGCCTCCCACTCAGTTGAAGCTTCCAGAACACAGAACTGGTCCCCTCAGACAAGGCTCATTTCTGCAGGTTGCCAGGCCGGCTCTGGATCCTGGGGCCACCAGAGCATTTCCCACCCAAGGCTGCCTGAGGCCACAGAGGGCTTGTATCAGGCTCACCCTTAGCCCCATGTCAGTCACCACCCACCTAGGTTCTCCTCCGTATTCAATTTGGATGACTTCTTTGACAAAAAGAATACAAGTTATGAACATGAATATTTACTTAAAATGATACAGGCTCACAATAAATGACAAAATTTTTAAAAGCTGATAAATAACATAAGCTTCACACAACTCTTCCAAGACATCATTTTTTTCTGATTTCCGGACATACTTTAGTAATGCTTTCCTTGTCGTATTTTTGGCTGTTTGCCTTGTGTTCTTTTCTTCATGAGACAATGATTTTCTAGAGGTTATAATAGAACAATAATATAGTCTCTCCTCTGGCAGGGCTGGTCAAACAATTTAAACAACAATTTGTGGTTTAGAAAGTTTCTTTCAACTTCATAATGAAATGGTAATGTCATGTAAACTATAGTATTATTATTGATGAATTCTGTCAGTTCTGAGGCATACAATTTTAGGAGATTTTGAGTTTTTTTACATGGCAATTTACCTTATATATCTTCTGAGAGATGATATTTATATCTCTATGTTTAAATCTATGAATTTTGTTCTATGTTATTGTTATTTTGTTAATTTAGCAAAAATTTTAATATCTTCCCAATATCTTCGTGGGACTCATTTCTCTAAATTAGATTACCAACCACTCAAAGAGCCTATTTATTTTTGTTTTGTTTTTTGTTTTTGGTACTGGAGGTTGAACTCAGGGGTGCTCGACCACTGAGCCACATCCTCAGCCCTGTTTTGTGTTTTATGTAGACACAGGGTCTCACTGAGTCGCTTAGTGCCTCACCGTTGCTGAGGCTGGCTTTGAACTTGCGATTCTCCTGTTTCAGCCTCCCTAAGTGCTGGGATTACAGGCTTGCGCCACTGCGCCCAGTTAGCCTATTTATTTTTTATTGGTGATTCATCTTTTCCTCTTCATGGTAAAATCTTGACATTTAAAATCATAATTTGATTGGCAGTTCTTTCTGTTGATTTCATAGCTCATCATTATAACTTATATCCTATTAATCTTTTAATCTGAATTTGTTCCCAGTTCCTTGATTATGAAATAGCTGAATATGAAAAAATCATATTCCAAAGTGGAACATCATAACTTCTCACTTCTTTTATTGCAACATTTCAAACCATCTTCCTGATTTATAGACTAAATAAAATATTCCCCACTCAACTTCTTATCTGGGTCTTTAAATGCCTGAAGCCAATCCAGTGCCACCTGATGAGGACAAGGAGTATTATATGAGACAGAGGGGAAGTCCCAGTGCAGTGAAAAGGTGTGTCTCCTACATTGCTAAGTCCTCTCCTGGGACCTTGGAAAGGGCTCCTGAAATGAAGGGCTTGTCCTAAAGCTTCACTGGCTTCAAGGTAAATCTATCTGACATCAGTCATGGATTGTACCCTCCCTCCATATCTCCATCTGCAGGGCTCCTCCAGTCTCATCCCACCCTGCTATTCCCTGTGTAGTTTCTGGGAGAGGAGGCCCCCTGATCCAGAGTACATCAGGCAGCTGCTGGAAGTGAAGCACTTTTTGCACAGTTAGACTTTGGCCCTAAATTATGGCTGCCTGATTTTCTTTTCTTTCCTGATTCCTGGAGATGCCATGCTTGGGCAGGAGCCTTGAACCGGGCCTTTAATTCTGCTGCCACATCCCACTCCCAGAGTCCTCAGAAGACTCTGTAGCTCTCATATCATCAGGGGCCAAGGGTTGTTTTGACACCCTTCTTGTTCCTTTCTCAGCTTGTCCCTGCTCCCCTCAGCAATTTGATTTCCATGCTTCACTTTATTCTTGTCCCATGATTGCTGACAACTGCAGAGGAGGAAGACTTGCCAAGAGAATCTACTGCTCCTCCCCTCACTGACTCCTTTCTTTACCTGGGCATGTGCTCAGTGCTGGAGGGCCAAGGCCCTGGGAACTGGGCTGGCCTTTGGTGACCTGCTCCAATATGGTGAGTCTCACAGGGTCCCACAATCCCTGGTCTGTGTAATCCAGATGCCCTCAGCAAGGACCCTAGAAGAAGGAAGAGAAGGAAAGGAGAAGAAAAGAAGCAAGGCACATGCTACCTCTTGCTCTGTGTTTGTTCTGCAGTTGGCTGCAGGGAGAGCCTTCCAGATGTGGAGTTGCTTCTTTCTTCTCACCCTAGGCCACGTTTGGACCCTGCAGGTGCAGTCCTACACACCAGTACCAGGGTCTCTTGTACTGAGGTGAGCTCTGGCCCTGGCCTCCCAGAAGGGGGCATGAGAAGATGGATGGGCCCTGTCTTTCTCATGTACACACCATTGCAGACTTGGGCACACAACAAATAGTGAAATGCACAAGTGGAAAAACAAACAAACAAACAAACAACCAGACCTGGAACAAGAGAGCATAAAACCAAGTGGCCTGGATTCAAAGCACAGGGACTCACTTTTACTCTTTATATTAAAGAGTAAATTTAATATAAATTAAGTTGGACAAGGGCAATCCAACTTACTACTGACCCCAAGAGGTCTCAGGGGAACCCATCTTCCTGGCTGCCTCCTGCTTGGCCTTTCCCACTACCAGGGAGCAAAGCTGCCTTTCCTCTACACCAGAATGCTCTAAGTAAGTCCCTGCACCTCACACAGTAGCTAACCTCATGGTATTGTCCCTTCCTAGGATAACTGAGTATGGGGATTTCTCTTCTTCCAGAACCCTTGCCTTTCACATGGAAGGAGGAGGCCCACCTAGTTGAGTCCCTATTGGAGGAACTTTCAGCTTTTCTATCCCCAAGCATTCGTCTGGGCGCTGGCTTCAAGAAGGCAGAGCCAACCCAGGAGACTTGAGGAGAGTGGCTGGAGCTTAGCAGTCAGGAGTGACAGGGTGGACAATGTCCTCTGTTGAGCTTATTCTCAGTGTAGTTCCCAGCAAACCTGCGGCCATTTAAGGAGGAGTACTTGTGAAGCTGTGTTTGTGTGTTGGTTCTAGAACTAGGAAGGCCATGGAATCTGTTTTATGGAAAAATCTTTAAAATAGCTTCATGTTTATTTTTGTTTTTTAAAGCCCATGTTATTTGCTATCATTTAGATGTTGAATGTTCCTTAAAGGCCCATGTGTTAAAAGGTAGATCTCCAGGATACTGGAGATAGAAGCTGTAGGAAGAGGGGCCTAGGGGCTATTGAAGGTGTCCCCTCAGAGGGAACAGTGGGATCCTATAGCCTTCCTCTTGCCCGCTTTTGCTCCCTGGCTCATGCTAAGGTGAACAGTTTTGCTTTATATACTTTCCCACCATGATGCACTTTCACAGACTCACAGTAGTGGGGTCAGGAGATCATGGACTGGAACTCCAAAACTGTAAGCCAAAATAAACCTTTTCTCTTTATAATTTTGTAATTAAGTTATATTAGGTATTTTGTTATAGTGATGAGAAGCTACTAGCACATAAATCAAAAGAATGAGCAGACAAGCCATAGAATGGGAGAGAATTTTGCAAAAGACATATCTAATAAAGAACTGCTTTCCATAATATGGAAAGAACTCTTAACACTTAACAATAAGAGAACAAATAGCCTGACTAAAAATAGGCAAACAATCTGAAAAGACTACATACTGTGTAGTTAAAACTCTCTGACATTCTGCAAGATGCAAAACTATGGAGATGGTAAAAAGATCAGTGGTTGCCAGGGATTGCTGGAGTGAATAAACAGAGCAAGAGGATTTTTAGGGCAATGAAATTATTCTGTATGATACTCTGATGCTGGACACATGTCATTATACATTTGTCCAAACCCACAGAATACACATCAAGAGTGGAGTCTAAGCTGGGCACTATGGTGCAGCCCTATGATCTCAGTGGCTCCGGAGGCTGAGACAGGAGAATTGTGAGTTCAAAGCCAGACTCAGCAAAAAAAGTGAGGCACTAAGCAACTCAGTGAGACCCTGTCTCTAAATAAAATACAAAATTTTATTTATTTAGGGTGAGTGCCTCTGAGTTCAATCTCCAGTTACCCCCCACCCCCCCAAAAAAGAATGGACTCTAATGTAAACTATGGACTCTGGGTGGTGGTGATGTCACAGTAGGTTCATCCATTGTAACAAATATACCACTGTGGTGGGGAGTGTTGATGGTGGGGCAGGGTATGCCTGTGTAAGGGTGGAGAAGGGGAATTGGGAACTGTGCTTTCTGTTGAATCTTCCTATGACAATAAGAAAGCTACTCTAAAAAATAAACTTTAGGAAAATCCCTATATTCAGTAATTTTGTTATTCATTTTCAGAGCTGCTTCCTCATGATCAGATTGATCAATATTTACTCACCTCTGGTATATGCCAGAACCGCCCAAGTCCCTGAGGATACAGTCAGGAAAGAGGCTGTTGTGGTTCCAGTATTCAAGGTACAGGACCTCTTGGGGAAGACAGTTGTTACAGAAGTGTAAATGACACAGTTAGAATCTCAAAAATGCCTTCTCAGTCACTCTGTATTCTAAGGGAGCAAGGAGCGGGGCTCCCAGGCTAGAGTGGAGGGTGAGGGGGCTTCCCAAGGAAGTGTGTACTAAGACAGAGGGCAAACAGAGCGGAGGAAGAACCAGGCCAAGGACACATGTGGAAGCCCAGAGTGGGAAGGAGCCTAATACTGTGAGGAGCTGCAAGAAGACTTCTACGGCTGGAGTTGAAGTCCAAAGAGCACCCCCAGACGGGGCAGTGCTCAGTCTGGTGGGTCCTGGGGACCCACCCAGAAAGCTGCATTTCTTTCCAAATGTGTTGGAGAGATTTGAAGGGTATTAAGCAAAAGAATGAAGGGCATTAAGCTTTGTGTTTAAAAATCTTATATTTTCTAATAGACAGCAATAAAGGAAGTCTTGCAATAAAGCAAGATCACCCACCCCACCAATGATACAGAAGAGTGAGTTTCATTGTGGACTATTTGTACATACATAAAAACATAAATTTGATCAATTTCACTTCCTGATATCTCCCCCACCTTTCATTTTTCCCTTCCCCTGATCCTCTCTCTCTACCCTACTGATCTCCATTCAAATTTTATGGAGTTCTTTGTATGTTTTGTTTTGTTTTTCCTTCTAAATTCCACATATGAGAGAAAACATCATACTTTTCTCTCTGACTAATTTTGCTCAAAATTATGGTCTCTAATTCTACACATTTTCTTGCAAGGGACATAATTTCATTCATCTATATGGCTGAATAAAACTGCATTGTGTATATGTATCATATTTTCTTTATCCATGCATCTGTTGGTGGGCTCCTGGGCTGACTCCATAACTTGGCTATTGTGAATTGTGCTGCAATAAATGTGGCTATTCATTTATCTCTAAAATATGCTGGCTAATTATTTTGGGTAAGTAATTAGTGGTGTAGCTGGATGGTAGATCTGTTTTTATTTTTTTCAAGGCATTCTGTACTGACTTCCACAGAGATTCCATCTCATTCTGTTAGAATGACAAGCATCAAGAACAAATAAGAAATGCTGCTGAGGATGTGGGAAGAAATCCTCATTGTGGTAGGGATATAAGTTAATACAACCACTATGGAAATCAGTATGGACAGAATGGATTTGATGGGGAAAGAAGTGGATATGGGCGACTAGTTATGGGGCCATTATAGTGCCCAGGCTCGAAATCACATTGGCCTGAGCAGTGGAAAGATGTGGATGGAGCCAGGAGACTTTCTCAGACTAACCTGATGGACTCAGTGGTGGGGTAGATGTGGGTCTGAAGAGAGAAGGGGTGGTGGCTGTGATTAGTAAAGTATTTTGCCCTGAAACTGTGGACTCTGGAGGAGGAGCAGGTCTAGGACAGCAGATGACAACAGGTTAATGGGATCTGCTGAAGTTTAGAAGGGAGGTGTGCAGGGAGCGGACTGTGCATCTGGAGCCCCGGCGCTGCCTGGGCGGGAGACATAAATCTGAGTGGAGAGATGGTAATTGGAGCCATGCGGTGGATGAAATCATCTGAGGGGAACGTGTGGGCTGAGGAGAGCAGGGAACAGGGCCACGATCCCTGCTGCATCTGTGGCCGTGGAGAGACTGAGCCAAGACACTTTGCTGGGATTATCGGCAATGTGATGGACAACATAATCTAGAGCCCAAGTTTTACTTATGCTTTCCAGCTGGCAAAGGCCCCACCACCAATTACGGCCTCAAGGACTCCTCACCCCAAGCCTGAGAGGTGAGCACATATTTACCCACTGGGGGCTTTACAGTGCAAAGAACAGACACAAGCATGAGAATCTCAGAGACTAAGGCTCAGATTCACAGGGTGATAATCCTAGCCCTAGAGAATTGTGGCTATCAAATGTCACGGCACATTTACCAAGTAACAGGCATGGCGCCTGACACATGGCTGTTGAGGTTTTAAGGGACTCATAAATAATACCCCATTATTCTCCTCCTCTGTTCATATCCAGCTGAGAAATGAGGAGCAGGAGATAACTGGAGAAGGGACCACAGCTTTACTGCCTTCACTGATGATAGAACAGCAGGATCCGCTCTGGGGCCATGTGTTTGCTCTCCTCCCTGCATGTTGCACATCCTTTCCTGTCAGACCTTGGACAGCCCACTTGAGAGAATATCTGGGTTGGTAAATCAAACTTACCTGAAGCAGAAGGGGAAGAGAAGGAAATGAGTCTTGGGGATAGAGGTGGAGTCCCTCTCAAACTGGACCCCTTGGACAGTGTTGTCATACACCACCAGCTGGGGGCAGGAGGCAGGGAGTTCACTCTAGTGGAAGTGTCTCCACATGCTATCCTAAAACCTAGGGAGAAAGGGTTCACCCTCAACCACACCCCAAATGATAGGAGGTTGCAAATATTGACTCTTTCCCTCACTTAACATGTAAGGCTTCAGAGACTTAGACAGTAAGAGAGGCAAGTGACAAACAGCAGAGGGAGAATTTGCACCCAGGGCTTCTATCTCCGGCCCAGTCTGCAGGTGCATGTGGTATCTGGAGTGGTACCACTGGGTTTGGTGCCCACAGCTTGCTCTGAGGGCTCCACTTCCCCAAACCTGGTCAAGTTTTGGTGGGTCCCAAGTGCATCTCTGAGCTGGGACAGTGTGGAGGATGATGGTATCTGCAGGTTTCAGTGTCTATCCTGGTTACTTTTCTTTGTGCCTTCTGCTACAGAAGGAGAAGCTCCTTACTACCTCTGCACTCAACTTTAGGCATGGATATCAGGCTCCTGAGTGGTAGCTCTTTCTGCCCCGTTAGTCATGTCTGTCAGTCATGAGTACTGTAGTCTGAGTCACAGCTTCCTTCCACTTAGTGTCTGGGCCATAGGAATTTGGCCACAGTGTATGTGGGATGCACTGACCTGGGGATTCCCAGTGTTCATGCTCCCCAGGATGACAAATATGGTGGAACCCAGCCCCAGTAGGGAGCTCCCCCTTGTTTGTGAGCTTTGGTTTGTCTACAGCTCAGCAAAACTTGGTGGAGCTATCTGCTTCCAGATGTCAGAGCACCCAAGGACATGTTCTATGTCTGTCTCCAAAGTCTCTTCCTCTTTTCCTTTGCCCCACCTCTGTCCAAGGATCTCCTCACCCTTTTCAATCCTCCTAGGGCCACACATCTCAATTTTCAGGCCTGGTTGTGACAGATGGCTCTGGAGTTGGGTATCTAAAACAAGAGAGAGAGCTGGGGTTGTGGCTCTGTGGCAGAGAGCGCTTGCCTCACACATGTGAGGCATTGGGTTCCATCCTCAGCACCACATAAAAATGAATAAACAAAATAAAGATATTGTGTCCATCTATAACTAAAAAATATTAAAAAAAAAAAAACCGAGAGAGAAGCAAAGCTCACAAAGAGGCACAGGTTCATGTCAGGATGTGGGAACTGCAGGGGCTTCCAGTTAGAGTTCCACATCCCAGGTCAAGTACAGCCTGGAGCAAAGGCATTCTCATCTGCCTTGGTATTAGGCCAGGTAGCTACCTTACAGGTTTCAGTCATTCAAAATTGTGACAAGAATAACTTGGGCAGTTAGCATCAGACTTCATTACCAAATGCTATTTTTTTCTTTTTTGGTGATGCTGGGGATTGAACCCAGGACCTTGTGCATAGTAGGCAAGCACTCTACCAACTGAGCTATATCCTCAGCCCCCCAAATACTATTTAATTTGTGTTTTTTTGCTTGGCTGGAGAAAGTTCTATCTCAGTAACATTGGAGAATCCCTTTGTATCCCAAGTTCATGGAAGTCTCTGGGTCTTACAAGAGCAGCAGGTGAGGTCCTCCAGCCAACCTGTTAAGGCCGCAATGCAGAGGGCCCAGTCGGCAGGATCTCCTCAAGGACTGAGGTCATGGTCATCTGTGGAGATCGGAAACCCCATGCCTTCTGCACAGAGGTCTTGTCACTCCTCTGTACTGACAACTAGCCAGGCAGAGTCTTCTCTCCTCTAGGATCATGCCTCCTCCAGTCTGGACCATCTCTCCTCTTTCCTTCATGGCTTCTGTAGCCAGTTTTCCTTTCCCTGCTGCCATACCTCTAGACTTTTGAAGTACAAAAACTAAACTAGGAATAGGGATCATTTCTGGGCAGTTTCTGCTGTTAGTCCTGCTGTAACCCCCCTGGGAGAAAGGGAGAACACCAACCAGTCTCTAGTCTAGAACAGGGTGGGGACACAGAGCAAACTCACAAGAGACACATTTCAGTCAATTACCCTGTCACCTCGCACCTGTCTGCCCTACAGGAGATTTCATTGCTTTCCATTCGTCATCTCCAGGCTTCTTAAGCTGGGTCACTGGGGTGTTTAGGAGAATTAGGGAGCTTTCAGGCCTCAGGATAAAATTGTGTATCGATCACTAACAAAGATAACTACTACAATTGAAAACATTGTTTATCTTTGAAACCTATTATACAGAGAAACTCCCTAAAAGATGTTTGCTTTGAATACAACAGATGCACTGATTGTTGAATTCACAAAGGAAACTGGAGATAGGAGATGGATTCTCCACTGGGTTCCTTAAATGTCATTTCATTGCTAAGGGATTTTAGCTCTAGCCTTTGGGGTTACCTCACAGTCTACCCGATGCTAAGACCAAAATGTTTTTTCCTCCTTGGACTACCTTTGCCTTCTCCACAGTTTTGTCTGCCTTTGCCTCCCAACCAGGAGGGTCCCACTCTTGCCTCATGCTAGGGGATCAGTCCTTTGGATTTCTGTTTCTCAGCTGAGAAGTACCAGGCCTGGACTCTGGGGTGAGGAGGCCAGACATGGAAACTTGCTAGTGCTTGCCTTGTTCAACTGAAAAACGATCAGATGTTCCAGCTTCCCCAATGAACAATCCTGCAGGCACTGCATGGACCTTGCTGTGCAAGAAAAACGTCTTCTGTCATCCCAGGTGTGTGTGTGTCTGAAGAAAAAGGTAGAAAAGGAAAGAAACAACCCAACAACAACAACAACAACCAAAATCTTTCTGCCACATACTTGAAAACAAACAGAGATGTACTATGAAGGAGAGTGAAAACTTTTACATGAATTTTAAAGATAAATAAGTAAGACTTCAAAGAAATTTCTCGATAGCAGTCCCATTTGGTCTGTGCTCCAAATGCCCCAAGTTACTTATTTACTTGTGGAAGGAAAGTCGCTGAGACAGTCAGGGACAGTCTCACTTTACCCACTTAAACTTTTCTTTGTTGTTTCTTTGGTAGTTTTTAAAAATTTATGTCAATGGAAGTCATACTTGTATGCAGTTTAGAAACAAATGGTTCTGTGAGGTTTGTAATGAAAAACAGCGATCCCCTTCCCACTCCTGAATCCCACTCCCCAGAGGCAATCACTGTGAATTCTTGTCGTTTCTTCTGTTACTTTCTTCCTTACTTTAAAATAACATGCTTAGATTGCCATTTCTTGATTTTCCAGTTTAAATGTGATTTAATGAATTCCTACAATGGAAGAGGAAGATTTAGCTCTTTAAGCCTCCCTCCCCCTGAGCATATGTGCATTCTCGTTTCTTTGCCGCAAACTCGTCATGGTAGTTAAAGTGTAATTTTTGGCCAAATCAATATTCGGTATTTACATAGCTATGACTATATTTGTATTATTCACTGCTAAACCATGTAGTGCACGTTTCCTATTTTGTACAACTTTTTGTTTTACTTGGAATAAACAGTTGCCAAGTTTCTCCTTTGTTTTGTGTTCTATTATTCTTCATTCCTAGACTTGGGGCTAGAAGGGGGCTCTCCTTGCAGTCTATGCAGATGTATCTGCTGATGGCTAGGCTTTATCCCTCCTGGTGACATCCCTTCTGGACCTGCCTGCTCCAGTGTAGGCTGGCTGCTCTCTAACTGGCTGGTGTCTGGTGATCCCTTGTCTTCCCTGCATTTGGTTCCTATCTGCAGACTTACTAGTCTTCTCTTGGTTTTCTCCATAGTTTTGGCAAAGCTTCTCCTACAGCTTTCTGGGAAAAGTTTTATGTTAGGAAAATGTTTTGAGAGTACATACATGCAAAAGTTAGATATTCCTCCCTTACCTTTGACTGGCATCTTGGTTGAAGATTATTGACCCTCAGACTTAGGGGCTGTGGTCCTTACCTTCTGCCTTATAGAGTTGTTATCTAGAGGTTGGATGCCATTCAGATCTCTCTTCCTTCATAGGAAGAAACTTCCTAAATTTTTCAAAATTTTCTTCTTAACCTGGAGCACTCTGTTATGGCTCTCATTTTAGATGGGGATTCTCAATAGGTCTTTTCAAACTGGAGACTCATAATCTTTACTATATGGTAAATATTCTTTTATTATTTTCTTTTATTACTGATCCCCTTCTATATATTTTTCCTATTCTCTTTTATAAAACTTTGTTCTTCCATTATAAACCTCCTGGACTGATCCTCTAATTTTCATAACTTTTCTCTCCTATATTCCATTATATATATATTGTATCTCTTTGTTTATGTTTTATCTTTTGGAAGACTTCCCTTGACCTTTCTGTTGAATTTTCTTTAATCCTATTGTTTTGGATATTTGCCATTTTAATTTCCAAGAGTACTTTTGAAATTCAGAAGAATCCTTTTAACATTTATTTTATTACTATTTTAAAAGCAACCAGTTCTTATTTCACGGATGTAATATCTTCTTATTTCCTGGAGATATTACTTGCAATTTATTTATTTATTTATTTATTTAACATTTTTTCTTGCTCCTTGAGTTTTCTTCGCTTTCTCCAAATTCTTTTTCCACTCTTTGATAGTTTCTGACCATCAAAAAAGGTAGAAAAGGAAAGAAACTATGTGACTTTCTGACTCTATGTGAGGAGCAAAGGCTCTAACAAACGCATATCCTGAAAGCTCTGTGTGCTTGGGAGGACTTCAACGAGGCTGATCATTTTCCTGGGGAAATCCCACTGCCTGTGTCCATATAAATTCCATATGGCTAAACAGTATCCCCAGGGAAAAATTATCCAAGATCTTGCTTAAGGATTTTGAACTTGGCTTTTGCTTCTCAGGACAAGGGAGGCATGGGGGTTTGAGTTCCAGCATTCTATAAGACTTTCATGTCATCTCCATTTTCAGCCTGGAGTCCTCACCTGCGTCTGTGACCCTTGTTCATGAGTCCAGAGTCACCTTGGTTTCCTCTCCTTAAGAAAGTAGGGCTCTACCTTCCACAAGGATTATAGAAAGATAGTTTCTTTACTGTGCAGATTGGGGTGAGGGATCAGGGGTCAAAATATCCTCCTGCTAACTTCCAGCCAACCCTCCATATGTCTATTAGAGAATTTCACATTGTATCTTTTTTAACTTTGTTATGTGTTTTGATCTATGGAAGTGTTTAATTTCAATGAAGTTAATCTGTCTCTTTTTTTCCTTTATGGCTTCTGGGTGTTGAATCTTGCTTCCTTGAGAAGGAAATACCCACCCTAAAGTTGTAAAAATAATATCTTTTTTCCGGTAAAGATTTTATGGTTTTGTTTTTCATTTAGCTCTTAAATCTTTATTTTTATTACAAAAATGCATCCTAAAGTAGCAAAAAAGTCAACACAGAATATGTGACTAAATAATTTAACAATGTCTTCTCTTTCACCAGCTTCCTGTGGGAACCAGTTCAAGGTCCAACTATCACACTGTTTTTTATGCACATCCAAATACATTTTCCAGTACGTGGGGTTTGATTTTGTGTTGTTTTGTCAAATAGGAAGGTGATATTTAAATACTTATGAAACTATTTTTTACTCTGGTATGGATTGTATTGGAATAAAAAATTTTTATTGAAATACAATGTTTTTCACTTCAATATTTATTGAGATAACAGTTGATTAGTTATAAAACAGTAGATGTAGTTATAAGAAAATACAGACAGATCTTTTGTACCTTTTACCTAATTTCCTCCAACAGTAGCATCTTGCAAAAGTATAGTACATTATCACAACTAGAATAATGACATTGATACAACCCAGTCAATTTATTTCCTGCTTTAATTATACTCGTGTGTGTGCTTCTGTATTATTTTATCACATGTAGGTTCCTGTGTCCACCATTATAGTCAAGATACAGAGCATGTCCATCACTGTACTGATCCGCTGTTGTGCTGTTATAAACCACACCCATCTACTTCCTGCCCCCTCCCTCATCCACACCTTCTTCCATTTTCTTCCCATCCCCAACCTCTGGCAGCAACTAATATGTCCTCTATTTTTATAATTTTATCATTTTGAATCATTATATAAATAGGACATATAGTATACAAACTTTCAGGACTGGATTTTTTCATTTGGCATAATTCTCTGGTGATTCATCCAGGTTATTATATACATCAATAGTGGTGTAACCAAAAGCTGGGGCCCTGTCCCCAGTACCAATCAAATAATGAGGACATAGTTTTGAGAAAAAGGAAAAAGAAGGTTTATTGCTTTGCCAGCAAAGAAGAAACACAGGGGACTCCTGTCCCAAAGGCTGTGACTCTCTGGATCAGAAGGGACAGGGGGGTTTTTAAAGGGTTACATTCCAGGTGTGCTCTGGTAGGAGGTCTCAGGGCTCCCTGATGGCTTGTTAAGATTCACTTGTTAATTTGGCAGATATTCGCTTCCCAGATCCTTAGCAGGCATCTCTTCCCTGTAGTGGTTGTGTTCAAGGGCAGTTAACTAGAGCAAGAAAAGATAACACTGTCTCCCTAATCTTGTTAGGGATGAGGAGAGGGGAGAAGAAAGAAAAAACTTTTTTTTTTTTAAGTAAACCTTAGAGCAATGAGGACTATATTCAGAAGGTGAAGGGACCACTTACAGCAGCTTAGGGCTAAAGAGAGAGGACAAAAAAACCTCCTGTCCCTTTTAAAGGTTGGATTAGAACTAGTATAGTGACACTTTTACCAAACTCTTTTGGTCGAAACAACTAAAAACCATTCTGCTCTTATTTCTATGCCACTTCTTGCATTTTTAACCTGTCCTCACTGTGACTCTCATTCCTATTCCAGCCAAGATATGCCAACATTCACCATTCACAAAGCTGATCAGCATCTCCAAGTGTCACTCCAGTGCGTGCCCCATCTACACTATGTACCCTCTTCATCGCTTGTCTCCCTTCACCACAACAGACCCAAGGGTCTACAGCGTCTGGACCTGGGGAGCTGCTCTTTGACAGCACTGAGCTCTGTTCTTAGGCTGCTGTGGAGTTCACCTACCCAGGGAAATGAAAGAGAAATCCACTGAGAAGAGGTTTTCACACTTCTATATGGAAAGTCCAAGCTAGAATTACAAGCCATTATTTCTTTTCTTCAAAGAACTAGTAATTAGTGCATTGCTTTGGTTTTGATTTTCCATATGAAAGAAAAGGGCAGAAACATTCTGTTTGCTCTGAGAACTCCTTTCCACATCCCAGAAGGCTGGGGTGGGGATTAGTGGGAAGATTGTTGTGTGACATTTACCTTTGGGGCTTGGGAAGGCATTGTTTATTTTTATAAATGCATTCAATTGCCAATAGTCACAATTGACATGAATTGGTTACTGGTGCTAGTTTAACCATAGGATAACTTCAGGCAAAGTTCTCATCTGCCTCTAATGAGGAGCCTCTCAACAGGACATAGGACATAGTAGAATTTGCATGTGCAAGTTATCTTGAAAGATGAGGGGGGAGTGAGCTTGCTATTGCCACTGTTTCTAGGAGACAGGAGAGCATATTATGGTTGCTAACATGGAAAACAAGTTTCAACTGCCATCTGTCTAGAACTACAGGGCAATAAGTCACGTTCCTATAGGCCTGTGCTAACTTCCAAGGGGACCAAAAGTTACTGCTTAACTAGTACCAGAAGGAAAGATGTCAATATCTGCTCTTTGTTAAAGGAGGGTATGAGAAGGTTCTGTTCTATTGTGCACACTGAGCACTGAGCAAGGACAAAGGTGTCTCTGCTTTCATACTGGGTCTTTCCAGGTGGGCTGGAGACTGACTACATCAACTAAGGCAGCTTGGCAGCCATCATCTGGGAACCTGACAATTTTAAAGTCAGCTTTTATGAATTGGAGAAAGCAATACTTACCAGTTATTGTAGAGTTAGAGAGATACAGAGAGATGCAGGTTAAAGGAGATGGCTCTGTTAACATTTTTAGATGCGCTACAATATGCTAGAACAGCTATGCAATAGTGACACAATTGGGTTAAATGGGGCATAAACCTTTATTCCCTGTAGTTGTGTTCTGAGCTATAGCAGGGCCAGCAGGGCCCATATCATTACAATTTCCAGGATGTGGCTGTCCTGCTGTGATGAGCCAGCTTTGTTTTGGGGTCATACCCATGTCCATTACTACAGGATGGAGAAGAGATAATGGATAGTGGGAAATCCAGTCCTGTTAAATCTATTATACCCCCTGCTTACCTCTGTAGTCCCCACACTGGTTCCACCCCCTCTGCTATTGATCCCAGATGCACCCCACTTCTCTTTTATTTAGGACATTCACATACACACAGCTCCCTCTGCCTTTAATGCTGTCCTGATGTTTGACTTCATTAATGCTTCCCTCCACATTTCATTACCTCTAGTGCAAGGTCATGGTTGAAAATTCCGAGCATGACACAGACTTATGCCTTGCTTGCATATACCTTGCTCAGTGAGTCTCCCTCATTCCTGTCTCCCTGCTCTCAGTCTCAGGCACTTCCTGGGGGATGTTTTTGCCACTCCCCACACCCCACCCACATTCTCCTGTGATGTTAAGTCATTGCTTTTATGACTATTTTTAATGGTCTGGTTGTATGATGTTCATGGTGGGCATTACTAGCACTAAAATATTATGTATTCTGTCTACCTTTTTTCTCAGCCCAGAAGCTGTTGCTAGAGTGTTCCATCAATGTCAGTTTAATTAGTTACTGATATATATCTATGCTCTTGAATCAGGTTATGGATTCAAGAATGAAGACTGATGTGTTAATGCCTTTGGGCTGTGTAACCATCACAAACCGGGTGATTTAAAACAAGAGGAATTAATTTTTTTTCCCAGTTCTGGAGGACAGAATTCTGAAATGAAGGTGTTGGTAGGGCCATGCTCCCTTCTTAAGTCTCTAGGGGAGGGTTCTTCCTTGCTTCTCTCTTAGCTTCTGGTGTTGCTGCCAATCCTTGAAGTTCCTTACTTGTAGGTGCTTTAATCCTGTCTCTGCCTCCTGTAGTCACCTGGTGTTCTTCCTGTGTGTCTGCCTCTGTCTCATCTCCTTTTCTTAAAAGGTCACCAATTTTATTGGATTAAGTCCCCCCTCCATTATTACTTCATCCTAATTAGTTATTTTTACAACAACTCAATTTACAACAAGATCACATTGTGACATTCCAGGAAGAATATAAATTTGGTATCTGTGTGTATGTGTGTGTGGGGGGGCTGCAATCCAACCCAGTACAATGGGTGAGTCTCTTTTTTGCCTTTAGCTATTGCTTGGATGTTTGGCACATGACCATCACTATAAGGATGGGTCTGTCTAGCAATCCCTGCCTTATGATCTCTTGTTGAAACTTGTGGAGGTAATAGAGAAAGTCTGAGAACTCCTGAGAGAGGAAGTTCAGCCTTGCGTCGACCGGCAAACTTAAGCTGTTGTGGCATTTTGTAGAGATGGGAGGGCATGGCCGCAGAACCTTGGGGATGACTCTGAGGTCTTGCATAATCATGATGGAACATCTTTGTTATGGGGTCTTTGGCACTGCTCCTCTGGTCCTTCCTTAGTCATGTGGTTTGAATGGAAGCTATAGTAGCATGTGACCTTGGAGAGTGAATTACTGAAAACCTCAGTAACTTGCAAGATTATGAAACTTGCAAACATACAACATACAACTTTTCAAGGTGTATGAAAACCTCAGACAGGTTTTCATACACCTTGCAAGCAGACATATCAAGGAGACACTGGCAACCCCAGCCCCAGCCCCTCACCTCACCATGGCACTGTGCCATTGCCAACAAGGGTCGGGGTGCTCTTGGTTTCCAGGAAACAGAATCAATTTAAAAACAGCCATACTAAAGGGCACTGGAGGGCCTGAAGGTGAAAACGGTATAGAGAGGTCAGAGATCTGATTCCAGTTGGTTCCAAAGCACAGAAAACCTATAGAAGGATGCTGGAGTATCTCTTGACAAGTAAAAGGTTTGTCCATTAAAACCACAGGTATCTTTTTTTGAAAAGGAAGCTTTTCAAGATATTAATCACATACCATACAATTCATCCATTTAAACTATGCAGCTCAGTGGGTTTTGGTACACTTACAGAGTCATGCAACCATCAATTCAGTCAATTTTGAACATTTTCATCACCCCAAAAGAAACTCACACCCCTTAGCTAAAATTTCCCAGTGCCCCAGTTATAGGAGACCAGTAATCTATTCTGTTTCTATAGATTTGCCAGTTTTGAGGATTTCATATCAATGAAACCATTCAATCTATAGATTTTTGTGACTTTCTTCACTAGCATGATGTTTTCAAGGTCATTCATTTGCAGTATCAGCATTTTATTACTTTTCATGGTTGAATAACATTCTATTGAATGGGTGTGCATTTTGTTTATTCATTCATTTTTGGGGGGTCATTTGAGTTATTTCCACTTTTTTGCTATTGTGAATAATGCTGTTGTTAGCATTTATGCACAAGTTTTGTGTGGACATATGTTTTTATTTCTCTTGAATATATATACCTAGGGGTGGAATGGCTGAGTCTTATGATAATTCTGTGTTAAACCTTCTGAGGAAATGCCAGTCTGCTTTCCAAAGTTCACCATTTTCTATTCCAACCAGTATGTATGAGGGTTCCAGTAATGCCGACATTGTTGTTATTAGTCCTTTTGATTATAGCCATCCTAGAGAATGTGAAGTGGTATCTCATAATGATTTCAACTTGCATTGTCCTGATAGCTAACAAGTTGAGCATTTTTTCATGTGCTTTTTAAACATTCGTGTGTCTTCTTGAGAGAAAGAGTAGCTATTTAGAGTCGGGCGTGGTGGCGCAAGCTTGTAATCCCAGCACTTAGGGAGGCTGAGACAGTTCAAAGCCAGCCTCAGCGTCGGCGAGGCACCAAGCAACTCAGTGAGACCCTGTCTCTACATAAAACACAAAATAGGGCTAGGGATGAAGGTTGTTGAGAAACTTTAAGTTTAGTGGGCCCCAGCATGGTGGAAGTCCAAGGCTGGGCATTGGGGGTAGGTGCCTTTTTGAGGAGGGAGACATGGTACCATGGGGTGTGGCCTAGAAGCTTGGCCGCTGTTGGCGTGGTAAGTATGACTGTATGGGGTCCCGTCCAGCGGGGCTCCAACGATTGAGGATGCAGTTCTCGAAGTAAGACTGTGTCACCTGGTTGAAGAGGATCTGCAGATGTGCTGGGTCTGAGGCTGTAGATGGCGCAGGAAGGCAGCAGTCTGTGTGTTCCCTTAAAAGCTTGTGCAAGAGGGTGAGATATGGCAGGTAGGATGCAAGGGGAGGGGGGTTGGTTGGGAAATTTTGGTTGATTAGGAAAGGGTGTCCATAGAGCAACTCAAAAGGGCTAAGGCCAGAGGGGGCTCTAGGGGTTGCCCTAATTCGAGTGAGGGCCAATGGCAGGAGATAGGGTCAGGAGAGCCTGAGTTCAGTGGCCAGTTTAGTGAGGTGATCCTTGAGGATGCCATGGGCCCTCTCGACCTTACCCGAGGACTGGGGTTGGTAGGGGATGTGGAGTTTTCAAGTGATGTTGAGGTCTCTGGAGACTAGTTGAACAACCTGAGAAGTGAAGGCCGGACCGTTGTCTAACTGGATGGAGACAGGAAGTCCAAATCTGGGTATGATCTGCTCAATAAGGATGGAGGCGACAACGTCAGCAGTTTCCCTGGAGGTAGGGAAGGCTTCTATCCAACCTGAAAAAGTATCAACCATAGTGAGTAGATAGCAAAGCTTTTTGTGCCTAGGCATATGAGTGAAGTCAATCTGCCAGTCTTCACCCGGTTGGTGACCTCTCATCTGATGTGTGGGGAATTTGGGTTTGATGCCTCCTTGTGGGGACACAGTAGAGCAGATGGAACAAGCAGAGTGGACCTGCTGGAGAGTAGTTCTCATTCCTGGGAAGTAGAAGAGAGGTTGTAAAAACTGAAAAAGAGGTTTGGGGCCAATATGAAGAGAGTTATGAATGTCCATCAATAAACCGTAAGCTTGCTGTTTGGGGAGGGCAATCCGATCTCCTAGGAAGATCCAGCCATCTTCCCCAAGATGACCACCTTGGGTCATCAGGTCCTGTTGTTCCTGTGGGGTATAATTAGGTTTAGTAGCGGTAGACAGAAATAGGATAGGTGCTGTCGAGGATTTGGCTGTTAATCCTTGTGCTATAGAGTCTGCCTTATTGTTGCCCATAGCTATGGGGTCAGAAGAATTCTGATGTCCTTTGCAGTGTATGATAGCCACTCGCGAGGGCAGTTGTAGCGCCTCTAAGAGTTTAGAAATTAGAAAGGCATTGATCATTGGTGACCCTTTTGTGGTCAAGAATCCACGCTCCTTCCAAATAGCTGCATGAGAATGAACAACTAGGAAAGCACATTTAGAGTCTGTGTAAATGTTAACTTGCGTATCTTTGGATAGGGTGAGAGCTCTGATGAGCACAAAAAGTTCAGCCTTTTGCAAGGTGGTTCCTTCAGGAAGGCAGCTGGCTTCTAAGACTGAGGCAGCGGTGACTACTGCATATGCGGCTCTGCGGCGTCCATCACGACCCATTGTGGAACTGCCATCCACAAAAAGGGTTAAGTCAGGTGTGGAGAGCAGATAGTCAAGGAGGTCCTCACGAGGCAATCGCAGGACCTCCAACATCTGCGGACAGGAATGATTAGCATCCGACGGGGGAGAGGATAGTGGGAGGAGCGTGGCAGGATTGAGGGAGGAAGAATGACAGAGGGTGATGTTGGGGTTCTCTATGAAGAGAAGGTGAAATTCTTGAATTTTCGAAGGGCTTAGAAGTGGGAGAGCTTTGTGACTTAAGAGGTCCTGTAACCTATGGGTAGAAAATACAGTTACTGGTTGGAGCAAGGTAAGCTTGAAGGCTTCCTTAGTAAGCTCTGCTGCCGCTGCCAGTGCCCGGAGGCATGGCATCCATCCACGGGCTGTAGCATCCAGCTGCTTAGAGAGGTATGCCACTGGCTTGTAGGAAGGCCCAATTGGTTGGGTGAGGAGGCCAGTGGCAATACCCTGCCTTTCATCTGTAAAAAGGTGGAAAGGATGATTAGGGTTAGGGAGAGAGAGAGTGGGAGAGCATATGAGGGCATCCCTGAGCTTATAAAGGACATTGGCTACTGAGGTAGGAGAAGTGAGAGGCCCATGAGGGGTCTCCTTAGCTGCCTGGTATAAGGGCTTAGCCAAAAGTGCAAAGTTGGGGACCCAATGCCTGAAAAAACCGGCCAGACCAGGAAGGAATGGATGTAATCCGCTGTTTCAGGTGGCTGTAGGTCCCGGAGAGCTTGAATTCTGTAAGTCGTCAGACCTTTAGAGGTTGGAGTGAGGAGTATACCTAAGTAGGTGACTGAGGTAGCAGTGAGTTGGGCCTTAGTCGGGGAGACTCGATAGCCCCGTGACCCCAGGAAATTGAGAAGCTGAGCAGTGTGTGCCTGGGAAGTCTCGGGGGATGGGCTGCATAGGAGAAGGTCATCCACATACTGAAGGAAGGTGCTATCCCCTAAGTCACAAGCAGTTAAATCTTGTGCCAAAGCTTTCCCAAAGAGGTGGGGACTGTCTCTGAAGCCTTGAGGTAGAACTGCCCATGTCAGCTGTTGGGACCTTGAAGAGGTAGGGTCCTCCCATGTGAAGGCAAAGAGGTAATAAGAGTCAGGGTGCAGGGACACTGTAAAGAAGGCATCTTTAAGATCTAGGACAGTAAAGTGGGTGGTTGAAGGGGGGATATGAGAGAGGAGAGTGTAAGGGTTGGGAACCACTGGGTGGATGGGAATAACGGCGTCATTAATTAGGTGGAGGTCCTGAACCAAGCGATAGGCTCCTGAGGACTTGCTTACTGGCAATATGGGAGTGTTGCATGGAGAGCCAGTAGGGATGAGGAGTCCCTGAGCAAGTAGTCTGCCTATGATGGGTTTAAATCCCTCCCTGTGGGTTTTGGAGATGGGAAATTGGGGACGCGAAGGATATTTAGTGTGTGGTTTTAACTAAATAAGGGCTGGCTTGTGGTGAGAGGCTATGACTGCCTTGGAGGTGTCCCAGACTTGGGGATCAACTAGGTCTGGGGGTAATGGTGTAGTGGGTGCTGTCAGGTCATTAGAAAGAGTACAGATTAGAGGTAAAAGAAACTGGGTAGTGGCATTTTTGGGATGCAATTGGAGAGTAGCCCCTAATAATTGGAGAATGTCTCTGCCTAGGAGAGGAATTGGACAGGATGGGATAACTAGAAAGGAGTCTGTGAAAGGGTATCCCTCCAAGCCACAGGCCAGCTTGGCAGTTCGGTTTGGGGAGGAGGGTTGGCCATCAATCCCCATAACCGAGACCTGGGAAGGAAACAAAGGCCCAGAGTGGGCAAGCAAAATAGAATAGGTAGCCCCCATGTCCACAAGAAAAGTTATGGACTTACCCGCTACCTGGAGCGTTACCCTGGGCTCGGCGAGGGTGATGGGGGTCTCCGAGTCTGGGCTGCCTCAGTCTTCTGCGAACCCCAAGAATTCAGGAGAGAGAGCTGCCTGGTTGGTCACACCCTCATGTAGAGGCATCGAGGAAGGGTCAGCCATGGGGCAGTCACTTTTCCAATGTCCTGTCTGCTCACAGGTGGGGCACAGCCCAGGAGGGGGCTGTGGGTTTGGGCACCGGCGGGCCCAGTGACCCTCGCGTCCACATTTGAAGCAAGGCCCCGGAGGAGGGGATCGCGAGTCCCCCTTTAAAGGTCTTGTTGGAGCCGTAGGCCTCAGGGCTGCTGCCAAGGTTTGGGTTTGGAGTGCCACCTTTTTCTGTAATTGGGCCTGCCTGGCTAATTCAGCTGACTCCTCTCGGGCATTATAGACTTTAAATGCCATTTTTACCAGGTCCCAGATAGGGGTTTGTGGGCCCTCCTCAGCTCGTTTGAGCTTTTTTCTAATGTCGTGGGCTGATTGGGTGATGAAATGGGTCGCCAGCACTGCAGCCCCAGAGGGAGACTCAGGATCCAGCTTAGTATATTTGGTAAAAATCTCTGTAAGGCGGTTGAGAAATAGAGTTGGATTCTCATTGGGATTCTGGGTGATTTCTCTGAGCTTATCAAAATTAACCACTTTATTAGAAACTGCCTCCATGCCTGCTATTAGATATTGGATCATGCGGGTGCAGTGACAGCGCCCCTGCTGGCCATCCTGATAATTCCAGTTGGGTTCAGTTAGGGGAACAGCAGCTTCACTTGTAGGAAGAGTTATATCTGTTAAACGAACTTGATCAGCATGGTTTTGAGCAGCCTGCTGGATGCGAGAACGTTCATCAGGGGTAAGAGTAGCAGAGAGAATAACATAGACATCATGCCAGGTAAGATTGTAAGTCTGAGAGAGAGAGCGGAATCCCTTAATGTAAATAGAACAGTCAGCAGAGAAAAACCCAAGGCGCTCTTGAATCTGGGAGAGGTCCTGAAGTGAGAATGGAGCATGAACTTGAATAATTCCCTCAGTGCCTGCTACCTCCCTGAGGGGACAGAGAAGCTTAGGATCAGCTGACAAGGGAGCCTGGTGAGAATGGGTGTGAGCGCTAACAGGGGAAGAGGGGAGTGGGTGAGAGAAGGAATCCATTGGAGGGGCAGGAGCCTTGGCTACAGGAGGAGGGGCATGGCAGACAGGTGGGGCTGAGAACAGCTCAGGTGGATCAGTGAAAGAGGAAGAAGATAGGTAAAAACATTGGGAAGGAGGTGTGGGATTTTCTCTAGCAAGGATAACTTGAAGGACAGAACAGGGCAAGTGCGTACTTCCCCAAAAGCCTGAACATAAGGAGTATCTGTTCATCTCCTTGTCCAGTGACAAAAACTAGCCAAATCAGTGAGGATTTGAAAATCAAAGGTTCCCTCTGGAGGCCATTTTGATCCATTGTCTAAGCCATACTGAGGCCAGACTTCAGTAGAAAGGAGGACCAGACGCTCATGGTGTAGGTCTTCAGCAAATCCCAGGTCCTCAAAATTGTAATACAGACAGCCCAAAGGAGTTTTGGGGTCTGGAGAAGAGCTGGCGTTTCCCATGGCTTCCCAGCGTTCACGGAAGTGGATAAGGACAGGAAAAGGCGTCCCAAAACCCGTTCAAGTCCACTGGAAAATGGGGCGGAGCCAAGCGAGGGACTCAAGCGTCCTTGTAAACCCCTCAGGGCTCGGAACGGAATTCGGATGGCTCACCAGGACTGGGGACGTCTCCCCAATACTTGTGGCCTTAGGCAGGAGTCTGCACACACGTGTGACTTCCAGACAGACCCCCCGGTGCGAGCGGGATGAAGCTGGGGAGCCAAGGGAGATGGGTTGAGGGAAGCGTACCTCACTTTTGTTGGTCCGGAGAGTGGTTCCCAGTCTGGTCCGGAGAGAGTCCTACCTCTACCCCTTGTGCAGGGGGAGGTTTGAATACTCTCCCGGGTTTCGCGCACCAATCTGTAAGCCGAACAACCAGATGGAAGTGAAACAGGACCAAAACAGGCTTTTATTCTGAGAAATATGCTCCCGGACCAGTTCCCCGCTCAGTCACCAGGCTCAAACAGGTCGGGAAAAAGGCCCCGTCCCTCGTGCTACACAGGGTTATAAGGCCTTTCCCCATCCGGAAACGGCAGGCTTGAGGCCAGGAAGAGGTGTTGACTTAGAGTCCAGTGTCCTCTGAGATTGGTTTGGTGCAGCTGGTGAGGTCAGATTTCTTCCGGTATGAGCCGAGAGCCATGGAGATTCTCATACCAGAAGTTCACTATTTCTTCCATACAGACCACTGGGGGCCGCCATTTTGGTGTGCTTGATGAATGCGTGCTGCGTTCGGTGCATGCGTGCTGCGTTCGGCGCATGTGTGCTACGTTTGTCGCATGTGTGCTACGTTTGTTGCGCATGACAGTGGGCGGACTGGCTCCGGGCGGTGATGAGGAGAGAGAGAGATTCTGGAATTGTCTCCCAAGGAACTTTCTGGCGGAGTGCCCATGCGGCGTGGCATGGTGGTGGTGCAGCGCCGCGTGGCGCAGCGCTGCACAGCACAGCGGGTGGGTCTGGTTTTCTGCGTCTGCCTCTGACCTAACATTATGTGTGTGTTTTCTTCTAAGAGATCAATGGTTTCAGCTCTTTTATTTAGGTTTTGATGCATTTTGATTTATAAACCATAGATATGTTTTATAACACTGAGATATTTGAAAGGATGGACAACTTGTCCAACAACAGATTTATAATATTTAATGGATTTATCCTTTGCAAATTTCCTTTTTATGCACTCATTTATTTACCCCCTCATAATAATAGCCACACAACCATAGTAGCAATTTTGGCAACATATTAAATGGTTCATTGAAGTGGCAAACCAATAATTGGAAGCATTACATGCACCTCATAGTGTGCCCTGAATTTTCTTGAGTCCCTCCTACATCTTAAATATCAAAAAGAACTGCTAGATTTTAACTGACAACATCAAACAATATGACAGAGAAAATGTGAGGCAAGAAATATATTTTCTTTATAACTTAGGGGAGCCCAGAAACAAAGAGTACCTGGACCAGCTGCCCATCTGAAGGGGTTTGGAAAGGGCAGTCTTCAAGAAGCATTGACACTTGGCACTGCTGAATTGGAGTGGGGCGGGCTATGGTAGCCAGCAGGAGGCAGCCAGGAAAGGTGGGCCAAGTGCCCCTGCAATCTCCCACACAATTGGGAGAAGTAGAAGGGGTTCAGAAGTTCACCACAGGACCAGCTAGATTGTTTTGGGGGGCAAAATAAAAACGCAGAACCTCTTGTTCAAAAAGCAGGTAAAGGGCCATTGAAACAAGATGTAAAGGTTTTCCCATTCTTCTATGATCTTGTCCTCCTCATGGCATTTTCCATCTGTTTACCATAAACTTGTGGGTGTAGCGATGCTCAGGGGTGAACACAAAGCCTCAGAGATTGAGTTCCCTCCCACCAGTCACTGGACGAATGCATTGTGTCCCAGTCAGGGGTGGGACATCAAGCCTGAAATCTTCCTTCCCCATGAGCTTGCTACCTAACCTACAGTGAATAGGAGACCCCAGAGTGCCAAAGTCTTCACATTGGGACACAATAGTACTACTGGAAGTCAAAAAGAGTTTTGCACCCACCAAGTCAACTACTGACCACACATGATGGTGCTGCCAGCCAAAGGTGTGGATAGTCTGGTATGGGGCACCAACAGCTGACCTCCATCCTCTGCTTGTCCAACCTGGGCCTTTGTCTGGCTGCTCATGCTGGGCAGGGATGGACAAAGAGTATCTGGGTAACGTCCAAGGTACAGGGGACAGTAACCAGATGGTCTATAATCTTGCCTGGGAGGCACAGGAAGCTTATAAGGAGTGGTACAGCCTATAAGCCCAGGTTCTGAGCCCCAGAGAATACTCCACTATCCATCTGACTTCATTAATTATGAAAAACAGACCAGAAGATTATAAAGATGTTGCAGAGCACAATGAGCAATAGCATGACAATCCAAGTGTGGGCCCATCTGAGAGCAGGTCCTGGGAACAAACTGGTTGTTCCCACCCTTGGTTGTCCCAGAAGATTTGTTGGAGACAGGTTGAAATGTCAGACCAGAGACTACTCAAAGAGGTGAGGCACACATACCAACCTCCAGTGGTGAGGAGGGTCATTACCAGACACTCTTTCGATTCCTCATGCCAGGGACCTACATGGACAAGGGGTTTCCTAGTCCCTATAGGATCAAACCCCACAGACCAACCACCAGTGTTGAAGCATCCAAAGGGTCATAAGGAGGTGGGAACAGGATTCACCTCATTGGAAATGGTCAGGCAGTCAGGAATTGACTCTGCTCTAAGCCATTATGGAGAGTAGAACATCTCCATTTGTTTTCACAACTCAGGTCTGTGGGTTGCTGCAACCACCCTGGCACGTGTCAGGGCTGACACCAAGCCAGGCAGGTTTACCATCACAGCTACTTTTAATTATCCTATCAACAGTGCCCAGCAAGTACAACTTCACCAACACTTTTGGAAACAGAAACCAAGATTCATGGAGGTGGAGGTATATATGGCCTGAGGTCCTGAGGTCGGCAATGAAAATGTGGGGAAAATTAAACTTCAGTGGTTCTAACCCCACTTCCACCCTACTGGCTCCATTTCCATTTTACTCCTAATTTGTGTGTGTGTGTGTGTGTGTGTGTGTGTTCATGCAGGTGTGTGTGCACTGCATCCACACCTTTAAGGAAATGCTTTGAGAATGCTGCAAATAAAGGGAGGACAGCAAGGGTAGGAGTCTGTGTTGCATGGCGGGTGCATGTAGGAAGAGAGGCCCTGGAGAAGGTGCCCAAACTGGCCAACTGAACAAAGGATGGAAAGGAGGGAGGTTGTGATATCCAAGGAGTGAGCTGTGACCCCATTTGCCTAAGAAGCAGCCTTAGGACTTAGGAATCTGTGTAAACTCTCAGTGGGTGGGGCCAGTTCTTCAGCAGAGGGCAGGGCAAGACCCAGGGGCCTGGATTTGGAAAGCAGAGAGCAGGTCATGGAGGGACAAAACCAGCACATCTGGGAAGCTCTGGGAACTGCACAGACCCCAGGTATCTTAGGCATGTGAGGGGTTTACGTTTTTCAGGGATTCTCCAGGTCTGAATGTGGCCTGTGACCTTAATGCTTGATGACAAGAGTACATTGTGTGTCTTTACCATTAATTATATCTCCTAACAGAGCTCTGTGACAAGAATACTTTCCCTATATGTTGCAGTCCCATTCATATTGGGAACAAGATAGTCCACAGTCCATGCAATTGATTGCCAGTGATAGGCCATGAAGCGGCCTGGACACTCAAGTGGAACACATGTCCTTCATGCCTGCTGCATACATACTCTCTTTGGTCTTTCAGCCCAGTCTTTCTTGATCTATCTGTCCTTATAAAGTTAATGACTTACAACCTGTGGACATGACAGCCTTAATTGACAATCTATTTCCTAGCTATTGCATTTCATAACCTTGTCAAGGTTTATGGAAATTTAAATTACTGGGGGGAAATTGACTATAGGCAAATGCTAATGACTGTCTCAGGACAGCTATGATTAACATTCAAATACATCTTATCAAATTAATTGGGTCAAACACTGGGGCAGTTTGTGGTGGGGAGGGAAGAGAGAGCTTCCATCATGAAAGAGGGAATGGAAAAAGGCCTTCCTGCTTTGGGGGTAATAATGTATGGGAGGAGATTCAGTTGTCATAGGCTTCTGTCAGCTGCTGCAGTTTACTTCTGATTTTCAAACACACATACACACTCAAACTCTCAGACACACTCTCACACACAGGGATTTTCTTTCAATTATTCACTTAAAATATTTATGCTTTGGATCCTTCCATGGGTCTGTTGTTTCCCCGCCTCTTTTTTCTTCCTATTCTAAGCCAGGCTGAGATAATAGTGGAAATCTCCAAGTGACACAATGAAATGCTATTCATCAACTTTAGACATGTTTGTTTTTTCTCCCAATATTTTTATAAATATTTCAAACACATGCAAGGTAAAAAGCAGAGTACAATGAATACATGTGTATTCTTCACTTAGATTCAACTATTACTTATATTTGGTCCTTTTTACATACACATCACTGTCTATTTATTTTTGTGCAGCCATTTGAAAGTTGCACAAGCCCCTTTCTCCTTAAACACTTCAGTCTGCATTTTCTAAAAATAACATTTTGGTGATATAATTGTCACATCATTATCACATCTTGAAAGTGAAAAATAAATAGCACCACAATATGTTCTCAAATGCAGCTCACTTACAAATATCCCTAGTTATTCCAAAGTGGTTTTTGTAAAGTATTTTAAACCAGGACATGATCAAGGTTCCAAATTGCCTTGGCTGCTTATTCCTTGTCAGTCTTTTAATCTGCAGCTTTCTCTTCCTCCCACCAATTTGCTTTTCTGTGATATTGACTTTAAAATAATGTCCAGGCCAGTTGCTTGAACAACATGATTCCATGTGATGGACTCATCTGGAGGGTGCCTGAGCACCCTGAGGGTGCCTGAGCCGATCCAAGACCTAGCTTTACTCCTGAAACAGCTCCCAGGCCCCCTAGGACTGGGCAACTCTTTCCAGGCCTGAAGAGAAGAAATACAGGCAGCAGTCTTTGTATACAAACACATCTTCCTTTTATGGGTGTTATGGTTTAGATTTGAGATATCCCCGCAAAGCTTATGTGCCAGATAATACAAGAAAGGTTAGAGGTGAAATAACTGTGTTTGAGAGTCTTAACCTAATCAGTACATTAATCCTCTGATAGAAATTAACTGGGAAGTAACTGTAGACAGGTAGGATGTGGCTGGAGGGTGAATCATGAGGATTTTTATTTTTGTCATTGGTGAGGGGAGTTCTTTCTCTCTCTTTCTGCTTCCTGATGTGATGTCCTGAGCTGCTTTCCTCTGTCACACCCTTCCACTAAGATGTTCTGCCTCACCTCTTGTCCAGAGCAGTGGTGCCAGTTGTTAATGAATTGAGAACTTTGAAACCAGTGAGTCCCCCAGATAGGCTTTCCCTACTCGAATTGTTCATGTCAGGTCTTTTGGTCATAGCAGCAAAAAAGCTGACTAAAATCCTGTAGCTTCCTTCCCCTAGCGCCTGCCCCCTTCATTCTGTGTGATTGGCCCTTGGGATCCAATGGCAGAGGGCCTAAATAGAAGGGGAAAGAGGACGCTCTGCTTCTCTGCCTCCGTACAGTGCATGCTCAGAGGCAGGCCATGGTGTGTGAGGTAGCTGCAAGATGAACTCTCATGCTGTCACATGCTGGGATGGCTGGAGATATTCCCTGACGCTCCAGGAGGGGAGCTGGACTTTAGAGACCAGCAGCCACTGAGGCTGCACAGCCTGATCTTGCTGAGGCCTCAGCTCACCCTACATTCCATTCGATTCTGATCACAGTGCCTCATAGTGGGCCTTGGAGATTCCTGGGGCCACCATGCAGTTGGAGAGGAGGTCCACCTCTGTATTCCCCACTAACTTTTAGAGGGGGAGTGTCAAGGAGCTCCTCAGGGGTGCCAAGATCTCTAACCCTCAGATCATGCTCCCCTGATAAGACAAAGAATCTCAAATTTAGTAGCTCAAATTAACAGCCTTTTCTTATCCTTTCAGATTCTGTGTGTCAGATGTTAGAAACAGCAGGGGTGATTGGTCTCTGCTTTTTGATATCTGGGACATTAGCAAGAAGACACAAAAAAGCTGGACATACCCCGAAGGGCAGGGGATTAAATTCATCCTCATATTCTACACTTGGGATGGACTGACCAGAAAGCTGGGCTTAGTGGGATTATCAGCAGGAGCAACCCTCTGTGGAGCTTGAGAATTTGGCAGGTGTTCTGGAGAAAGTGTTCAAGATGGAGCAGGTAGAAAACCAGCATCCCAAGAGAATCAGGCAGAAGCACATGGCCTCACTCACCTGCCTTGGGAGTCTTGTTATTAAATATTACAAGCACATGCATCTTATGTGTAATTCACCCAGAGATAATCTGCATTTTAAATACACACAGCTAATTCCCAGGTACTTAGAAACCTTTCAAGGTTTGTGTATCAGAGATGACGGGTTCCTCTATTCTGTTCCAGGAGTCAGGCAGCTCAGCAGCTCAGCAGTTTCCTTAAGCAGTCACAGGTCTTCATCTATTTTGGGTCATACACCTGAAAGAATCTGATAATTAATGCTCTCACTCTTGAAAATAATGTGTTATAATTCTGCATATAATTTCAAGGCTTCACACATACCCTATCTAAATCGATCTCACATTTTGCTGCATGTCTGGAGGGAGGAGGAGGAGCACCTGTTCTCCCTATGCACCTGTTAATCAGATAATAAAGGACCTCCACAACCAAGAAGGCTTTAACTATGGCAGCAAGTTTGAGAAGCCTTTTGGAGCTAGCTACGATAAGGATGGAGAGACGGTAGGGAATACTGTAGAGGAACTTGGCAAGTCCGAGAGCCTGCACAGGGGACCTGGGATTTCTGACTTTTTTCACAGTTGGGTAAGGCCTCACCTAGTGGCCCCAGAAGCTGAATTTTCTCATGACATCAGTATCTGTGAGGGAAGAATTATATGAAGTGGCCAGGGCAATCCCCCCAATTTTTGTATTCTGAATATGCTTGTTTTTAAGTGAAGGAGACCTGGCTCTCTTCCTATGGGACAGGGTGCTGCAGGTCAATTTAAAGGAGGTCCTTGTCCTGTTTGTCTGGAACCAGTGTCCTTGGTATCTCATCTGAGATTTGCATGTGGGAAATTTCACTGAGGATGACTGTACCAAACGATTTATGTGAAGAACTATGGAAGCAGACTTAGGTAGGGAGAGAGGTGTTGGGCTGAAGGCAGTTCCAACAGGTACCTCAGACAATCACATGTGAAGCAGAAGAGACAGTGTTGCCCTGTGGATTGAGACAGGGACCTGAGCATTTGTCTCTGTTCCCTGACCATTTGTTGAATATCCTCAGAAAGGTAAAGTGGCCATCACTTTTGTTGAGAGCTGTCAGTAGCCAACATTGCCAGCAATCGAGGAAAGGGGTGATGCGGGGAGGTAGGAACTTAGGCCTACCAAACCCCTCGAGTGTGGCACTCTGACCTTGGGAAAAGGAACCATACTTTCCAGTCCAATAAAACAGTAAGGCTGTTCTCATGTTTTCAGTCTTTTTTGATGGTCAGATGGATGCAACTGATGAATGATACTGGTCTGGAACTTTCCAGAATGTCTATTGTGATTTCTCCTATTCCCTGACAAGGGCATATCTCAAAACAAGGGATGATAGTGCCAGAGTCATGCCAGCCAGTGAGGTCTTCTCACTTGGTAGTCATAGTGGAAATAAGAGCCCTCTATGCTGGTCTTCCTGGGCCATCTGCAGGTGCACCAAGCAGACAGAAGAAGGGCTGGGCTCCCTTTTGGTGGTCAGCAAGCACCACTATGTGAAGATTAGCCAGGAGCAGGAGCTTTTCTAGGGGTTTCCAGTGTTGGGGCCAACAGAAGCCTGGAGGGAGGGCCATGGGAAGACTATGCCAGGCCAGGCTCCTTTTGGCAGCTCTGCAGTTCCAGAAACTGGACTTCTTAGTGTACCTGGAAGCTACCTAGTATAAGAGATTGACTTGAAATGAACAACTAAGATATTGGTAATAGGGACACATTGATGTTAATGGTAATAACTAACATTTATTTTGGAGCTCCTTTGTGCCAGGGATTGGGTTAAGCACTCTGCAGGATTTGTCTCTATTAGTCCTCCTGACAGCCCCATGAAGTTGATCCTGTTTTTATGTCCATTGTACACAGAAGGAAACTTCCCATGAAAAAGCTAGTTAGTTGCTCAAGTTCTGTAGCTAATGTGATGTGTTGTTGGCACCTGGCCAGTCTTATTAGACCCTGTGCTCTTTGCCTAGTCTGTTTCTCATTAATTGTTACCATTATTCTCTCACTTGCTCAGGCCAGATTCCCTAGGAGTCATCTTCCATTTTATTCTCAAATATCCTGCAACTAATTCATCAGCAAACTCCATGAACATTACCATGAAAATTTAAACTCACTATGGCCACTTATTGTCACCTGCCAACCTACCAGTGTATCAGTCACAAACAGTGAGGTTATGCCCTGGAGAGAAACAGCTCTCAACTCTTAGTGGATTAAAATAACAAGTTATTCCTTGCTTTAACTACATGTGCATTGTAGCTCAATGGGGTTTTCTGCTCCATGTTATCCTTACTCGAGAACTCAAGTTGGCGGTTGTAGAATTTGTAATGTCACCATGATAGAGGAGAGAAAGAGCAAATGAGAGGTTTTTTTTACTTTTTACATTTTCTTGACTGACACTAATCACATGGTTACATCTAACTTCACTGGGGTAGGAGGTGCAGTTCTGCCATGGTCAATTCTGCCTGGGGATATCCGAAGACATAGGTGAGTAACCACCTTAGGTCTAGTCTACATCCTTTCTTGCCCATAAAAATTTAACTTCCTTGAGTTGGCCTCCTTACTTTGTCCTGAAATCCCTTCTCCAGTTAACAGCCAGCACTGATTTTCTAAAACATAAGCTATATCACTTTACTCTTATGCTTAACATCCTCAAATGACTTCTGTCAAATTAACAATGAAAATAAGAATCCTCACTCTAATCTACAAGGTTACAAAATAAGGGTCAATAAACCATAGTCCCCTGGCCCAATCTGGCTCTCAGCTTATCTTTGCCAATAAAGTTTTACTAGAACATAGCCCCATCCCTTCATTTACATATTGCCCACCACTGCTTTCAGTCTACAATGACAGGGCTGGGTAGATATAGCAGACTTTAAGACCACAAATGTTAAATATTTACCAACTGGCCATTTACTGAGAAGGTTTACTGATTGCTTCCCTATCCTAACCTGGACTCAGTTTTCCCTCAGACCTACCTCATCTCCCTCCTCACTCCCATATCTCAGCTTTCTTCTTCTTCACTTTTCAGCACCACTTATTTCCTCCTGTCTTTCTCCTCTTTTCTCTAATGACACCTCCTCAGGGGCCCTCCCTGGCCTACCTACAGTAGCAACCCCTTGACCTTGTCACTCTAATCTCCTCTTTGTAGCTCTTCCTTCCACTTGAAATTAGATGGCAAACTGTATTCATGTGTCTCCAGTCTTCTCCCATGTTAAAGTCTGTGAGGTCTTAAATTGGGGGCTGAGAGACCTGGAGTGATCTCAGTACATTGACAATCTCTTCTTATAATCTGCTTTCCAGGTCTCTCATTCCAAGTTGACCAGTGCCCTGTTAGGACAGACATTTTTAGTTTATGACCTCAGCTCTATAGAGATCATGAGATTTTAAAAGATTACCTCATGTATGAGAATCTTAACTTTTGCATTTGAGGGTTAAGAACAATAGTGGTACTATGCTGTGTGTTTGTGTGTGTGTGTGTGTGTGTGTGTGTGTGTGTGAGCACTTCCAAATATTATGGTTGTCTCTGGGTGGCAAACTTTGAACATCTCTTCAGTCCCTGAGGAGAACAATCTTCTGTAGCTTTGAAACCAAATAGGATTTCTGAAAAGGAAGTTCCAGTCAATTGAGAAGTCTCAGTGGAGCATGAAGAGCAGAGGGTTCCCTGTGGCGGGGCTGCAGCTGGGCCTGCCCAGGCTAGAAGGCTATCCCAACAGCAGCAAGACCGCACAGGCAGCACAGTGGGCAGCTGAGGCTGGCTGGGCGTCAGGCACTGCCGTGAGCTCTGACACCACAGCTTGGAAGACGAAGGCATTCTTCTCATCCTTCCTGTGGGCTTGGCCTCTTCCAAGTGAATTTAGGTGAGCACAGCAGGGAAGACAGGCAAAGTGGGATCAGTTGCCTTTTGTTCTTTCTCATTATTATTATTTTTTAAAATTTTGGGACAAGGTCTTGCTAAATTGTACAGGCTGGCCTTGAACTTGTAGTCCTGTTTTCTTGGCCTCCCAAGTTGCTGGGATTACAGGAGTGAGCTATGTGCCTGGTTCCACTCACCTTTTTCTTAACAGAGATGTTCTGGAATGTGGCAGAAACAAAGGCAAGGCAAAAGGTGGTTGAGGTTAGGTCTCTGGGATAGTGTGGTCCCAGAGTCCCTGACCCCATGTATTCTGAAGTAACTCCCTGGCTCCTCCCTACCCTGCCTGGCTGTGTGCCAAGAAGGCCTGCTATCCTGCTGTCTGACTGCTTTGGGCTTGGCCTTCTGCCACTGGCACTTTTTTATTTTATTTTATTTTTTTGGTACCAGGGATTGAACCCACTGAGCCATATCCCCAATGTACTTTGTGTTTTATGAGGGACAGGGTCACACTGAGTTGCTTAGCACCTTGCCGTTGCTGAGGCTGGCTTTGAACTCGCGGTTCTCCTGTCTCAGCCTCCCAAAGTGCTGGGATTACAGGTGTATGCCACCACGCCTGGCTTGCCACTGGTATTCTTGGTCGTCTGTTCAGGTGTTGCTCTCTGGGCCTTTCCTGAAGTCTCCTGTGATCTTCCCTGCCCCACCCTCAGGATCCTCTGCTTTCCCTTCCTACAGAAGCTTACCCTGTATCTAACCAAAGGATGTCCAGCTATTTCTCAGAGTTTAGCACTTTCTGACTTCCAGCCTTGGTATTGCTTCCCATCTCCTTGGTGTCTTCCACTTCTGCCTATGGGAGCAGGTTCTTCCCAGGCGTGGTTCCATAGCATTCCTTCTGGTCCCTCTGAGCAGGCATTGGCATCTCCATGACAAAGCACACTTGGAACTGTAGCTGCATGTCCCTCCCTAGGGGCTCTGTGGGATCAGGGATGTGACTTGTTTATTCCATAGCACTCTGCTGGCTCCAGCACTGTGCCTGGTAATGAGGATGGATTAGTGTTTATCAAATGAATAGATGTTCTTAGAACAAAACTGGCACTGTAATTCACACTGAGACATAAATGACTAATAAGGTTTCCTGTATAGACTTTCTATAAGGCCTGGTACCACAGATCTGGGAGGTTATGGTGGTATAGAATAGGACGTGGTGGAAAGAGGTAAGAAATCTAAGCTGGAAAAGGTACTCTGATGATGGCTCCTGGGCAAGCTTGACTGGGCAGGGTCACTGGAGTTATTGATGGGAGTCATTTATGTAGGTCACTGATTGGTGTTATCTTCCTGAGCACTGTGCTGGGAGACTGGGCAGCTCTGCTGGGCTTGCCCTGTGGGCTGGTTGGGAAACTGCATCTGCTGGCAGCCAAGATGCGCCCTCACACCCCTGGAAAAGGAATGAGCCACAGAGAGGAGAGAGGAGGATAGATTCCAGATCTGGGGATAAGGCAAATAAAGCCTTTGGAGAGGAAAGGAGCATGTTCCTATGCACCTTCCTAATTCCTATTCTCCCTCTGATAATCTTGGGTGTTCTTATGGGCTGGTGATTCTGATTTCTCACCTTGGCTACCTGTACTACATGTGAAAAGCCCATGACCTTGTTACAGTTTCTGTGACCTTTCTACTCTGTGTGAACGTGAAGCATGTTCCTTATCTTGTCAAGTGGGGCAGGAGTTTGTCACAGCTCCTTTATGTGGCCTGTTGACTGGGCCCTTGGCCATGCTAGCTGTGTATGCCCAGACCCAGGCCAGTGTGGGGGTTCTCCCCCACTCCAGCTTCTCTCTTGGAGAAGCTGAAAGCAGAAACCCCCATGGCCTCTGTTTGTTTCCTGGAAAGATTCCTTGGACTTGGATCTAACGACAAGCTGGGCAGTTGGCAGGTTGCCTGGATCCTCTTCCTAATGCAGGCTGCCACTTTGCCAAGCACCTTGCCCACTGGTGTTTGTGAAGAAAGGCCCAGCAGGTCTCTGGATGCTCTCAAAGACTGCTGCTCCCATCCAGTGACTGAACAGAACAGTTTCATCCTTGAAGTTCTATTCAACTTCAGGAGCCAGCTGTGCCAAGGGAAGAAAAGAATTGCCATTATATTCAGAGGGGGTAGATTAGCAGGGAGGAAGGGACCAGAGAAAGGGAGGGGCTATGGCAACCAGGTGTGGGGTGGGGCAGATCAGGGAGAACTGAGTCCATTGCCCAAGCTTATTGGGCCTAAAATCATCAGCTTCCCATCTCAGGAATGCCCAGTGTCCAGTGCTTCCCCATTATGCCTCTAAAGTAGGAAAAGAAGGCAAGGAAGGGTAAGGGGCTTGCAAAAGCCAGGTGCATGTGAGAGGAGACAAACATCATGACAGGCAGAGTAAGCCTTCCTCATTTTTTTCTTTCTTTTTGTACTGGGTATTTAACCCAGGGGTGTTTTATCACTAAGTCACATAGGCCAGTGCTCCCCATCCCTTTTTTATTTTTGAGATGGAGTCTAACTAAGTTGCTTAGGGCCTAAGTTGCTGAGGCTGGCTTTGAACTTGTGATCCTCCTGCTTCAGTCTCCTGAGCTGCTGGGATTACAGGCATGCACCACCAGGCCCAGCAGCCTTCTGCATTTCTATTTGCAAATGTGCACACCTGTTTCTGTGCATTTGGGGAAGGGTCTTGGTGGGGGGCATGATTCACTCATTGTGGAAGAGTGTTCATGGATCCCCTAGAAATCGAGAGTAGCCCATCTCTTGCTCTCCCTTCCTCAAGGCTATTGAATGCTGTAACAACAGCTTGGGGTCCCTCTAGGTTTACCCTAACCCACACACATAGCAACCTCACATCATGGTGGGTGACTCCTAAGTCCAGCTTTGGCAGCATCTTCTCCCCAGTCTCTTCTTGAGTCTTCTCATTTCTCATCACTTCTCTCAAGGGCCTCCCCTGCTCCATGGCCTTTGCCATTTTCCTTCATGAATATCTCTCTCCATATGGCTGTAGCAAGGTTCTAAGGTGGGAATTGACTCACATCTCCCTCTCCACCATTCATCAGAACTTTTGCCTGTCTATGGCAGAAGACTCTAGTCATTAACTGGGTGACCTTATAGCCTGATCTCCATCATAACAAACTCCTCCCCACTCTGGGAACAGACTGCCCTTTCACAACTTTTGTTCATCCTTTGCATACGCTGTTTCCTCTTACTGGAATATTTTTCCCATCTTCTGCCTTGGACTAGGGTTGAGGTGTTGGGGAAGACATTTGGCTCTCCAATGAAAGAGTTTGGACTGGATCCTGCTGGCTAGCAATTCTCAGACTTGCTTGTATAGCAAAACCTCTGGAAGACACAAGCTCTTTGCAGAATTCCTTGGACCATTGGTCAAATTCATTCCATTCTGACAACTGGAACATATTAATTAGATAGTCCTCTTTTATACAGGATAGTCAGGCCATGTGTTTGCAGGTCTTGGCACAGATAGACTGTTTTAAATAAATTACATTTCCAAATTTTTCATATAATGTGCTTTTTTATTAACTATAATTTTATAATTTACTTAGTTTTTTAGTGGCATGTATTTGTATATATCTCTTCATCTTGGTGAATCTTGAGTTTCTTTTCCTGTAAAATAAGGATAACAACATAAATTACATAAGATTTGAGTGAATTTAAGCCACTGGAACACACAGTTATCCAGCAGCTTCTGTACTTATCCTTTTTCTATACACGTCCTACTGGAGCCTCCACTTGACGTACACTAAAGTCCATGGCTTTTAGCTGGGGCCCTGGTCTGTTTCCATTGCACATACTGTATTTATTTATTTTTTCTTGCATAGCATTCACTTCCTTTCTAGCGTCAATATTTTCGTGGGTAATTCTTCCCTCTGTTTGGAAGCTGGAAGGAGATCAATGCCAGGCATTTACTTCCCATCAGGGTAATAGCAGAACATTCTATGTGCTTCCAATAGAGATTGTTGGGGGATCCATGGTTATTTCCAAAATTGCCACCATAGATTATTCTCAGATGGATTTTCTTTTTTTCATATAGGAAGAAAAGTTGTGGCACCATCCTTAGCAATGTGGAAATAGCTGAGAATTGGAAAGTCCTATGAGTATGTGTTATATTTGTCACCTTGACTATGCCAGGGAGGTCTTGTAGGAAAGTAGTGGATAACTTCTAGGTTCTCATAGGTCACAAGGAGGCAGGCAGGTAAAAGGTCTAGAAAGTTTAGTAGATAGGGATTTATTTTGGTTCTGAGTGGCTGAGCCCTTTGCTGCCACTCAGGGAGGAAGCCCACTTCTGTGATCTATGTATAATTCTTCCCTAGCAGATATGAAAAAATATTCCTGTCAAGACAAAGAGCCAGCCCTTCAAAAACCACATGCAAAAAGTCCATAGCATGCAGAAGTAGGGCCCTAGAGAGGGAGGAGCTGCAACAACACAAGGTAGAGAGAGAACAGTTGGCTTGGGAATATTAGTGTCAATGTACCCATGGGCTAGGTGCATCATCTGGCTCTACCATTAGGTTATAATTTTAATCTCAAATGTCCCCTAAAAGTCCATGTGGTAAGTGGCAGAACTTTTAACAGGTGAGGCTTAGTTGCAGAAAGCCAGGTGGTTGAGGGTGTGTGCCTTTGAAGGGGATATTAGCACCTCACCTCGTTCCTGCCTCTCTTTTTACTTTCTGGATGCCACAAGGTGACCAGCTTTGCTCCACTACATGCTCCCACCATAATGCACTGCCTTATCACAAGACCCAAAGCAACAGGCCAACCAAGCATGAACTGAGACCTCTGAAACCAGAGGCCAGAATAAACCTTTCCTCTCTATAAGTTAATTATCTCAGATATTTTGTCCCAGTATAAGAACACTGACTAATACACAGCACTAAATGTGTCTCTGAGCCTCTCCCCTCATCTGGAAAGTGGTCATGATATGCCACATAGGATTATCAGTTAGATTAAATGAAATGATGTAAAATAATGTATCAGAAGTTCCCGGGATATTGTGAACAGTTGATAAGTGTGATTTTCTTCTTGGGGCAGATTCCAGCAGAGTAAGAGATAGGGAGCATCCATCATGAAGGAGGTTCATGGCATCTGCCTGACAAGGAAACAGAAATCATAGCAGAGAGAAAAAGTTTTGTGAAAAGGATTATAATGAGGGCAATCCCCCCAGCAGTAGAACAAGATTTTGAACCACAATAGAGGACCACAGACAGAGGACCTAGGACCATTTCTGAGCATCTTAGGGGCTCTGGTCCCCACTGCTGATGCCTGTGTGTGTGGGGGTACATGTGGGTTGTACATTTTGCATGTGTGGAGGTGGGTAGTCAACTAATAGGTGGAAATTTTTTCCACCTATTAGTTGCTTCTCTGGAACTTAACTGCCCAGAAAATCAGATTTTGAAGTTTATCCATGGTGTGTTTGTGTTATTCTCAAATGATCTCTTTCTGAGCATCCTCATGAAAGAACACTAATTGGATGTAGTTGTTTATACTAAGCATACTCAAAAACAGGTGAAAATTTCTGCTCCTCTGTGTGGGCCATAGCAAGGATGGCTCATCCCTGTTGAGTGTGCAGTGCTGTGCCTGCCCTAGAGAAAGGAAGGGCACCTGTCCAGGTCCTGAGGAGCAAGCTCCAGAAGCCCAAGTTCCAAGGACACAGGAGGCAGGCCCCTTCTCTTGCTTATGCTCTGCCCTCCTCCTGGGAAGCAGCAATGACCCTCAGCAGTCTTTGGGCTCATTCTCTGTATTTCCATTTCTTCTTCTGAAGACATAAGCCAGTCTCCCAGAAGAAGAAAGATGAATTTCTAATAATTGGTGGAACCAAGCTCAGAATGGCTTTCCAGTTCCTGTTTTTCATCAAATATGGGAAGGACTTCCACATCAGAGGACAATAAGCGGTGCTAGGCTCAGGTAGGACTGAGTTCTTCACAGGCCAAATGGGAAGGCTTGTGAGGAAGCAGTGGTGAATGGTGGTGCTGCTGAAGAAGATTGGAGAGGATGTGACCTTTGACCCTCGCTGCTGCCCTCCTTTCTCCTCCTTGATCCTCTTTTATCCTTCTAGGGTTCCTCTTGCCAACATTGAGTGGGGGCCTGGTGGTCTCCAGAATGCTATCTTAGATGAGAGTTGCCGTTCCGCCCCAAAGACAGGATATGGGGACACGGGCAGCTGCTTTCCGCCCACTTGAGGGCCAGTCTTGATCCAGGAACACAGGAGAGAAGGAGGTTATGAGGATATCAGGCTGAAAGAAATACCAACAGAGATCTGCCACAGGTGACACTAACCTGTGCCCATGGACACACCATCCTCCCTATTTCTTGCAACCTTCCTACAAAGAGGAAGAATGGCCAGTCTTGCCAGTGCCCTGGAGTCTTTCTGGGAGGAAGGTAGGAAAGGTGAGCCCAAGCAGAGTGTCCATAGATACCAGTGTTCAATTTCTCTAGCAAGAAAGACAGACTCAGTCAAGGTAACAAGAAAACACTCTGAAGTTGAGCTCTTTAAGGCTGTCAAAGGGAGAGCTGTCAAAACAGAGTTGAAACCATGTCCTGGGGTCTCCCTCACATCTACCAAGGTCTTGGTGAATTGGAGTAGACATCTGAATCTCAAAGATCTCCCCACATTGGAGGAGGTGGGGTAAGTTCAGGTTCAATACTCTGATGAAAACCGTAAGAGAACGACTAGCTGGCTTTCTTTGTGGAGGCCACACACTGGACTAGCTGCACCCTCGCTTTGTAAATCTATAGAAAATCCAGCTCTCCAAAATTTTAACTCAGAGGAGAAGAAAACAGGCCTTAAATTATGCAGGGAAAAACCTCAAGGAGATTTACTTATACTATATCGGAGCAAATAGGGGACTCAGACAAAGCCATTCATATGAAGCATGTGCAGGTTTAAAAAATGGCAAGGTATCTATATTAACATACTTTTAGCCAAAAAGCTGAAGATGGATGGAAGGGAGGAAAGGAGGGAAGATAGCTTGCAAGAGACAGATGAAAATGATATTCTGAAAGAAAATGCAATCCAAGAATTAGAAAGAAATTTTCATCAAACACATCTTCTATTTAGTGGTTATTAAGCATCCTATGTTCAGCTCTGTTTTATGCACTCAAACATTTTATTCCATTTAATTCTCTCAGCAGCCCTGTGGAGATGAACACCATCATAAGCCCCATTTTCTAGATGAGAAAAAGACACAGAGGGTAATTAACTTGCTCAAGTGGTAGGTCCAGGTTTCAAAACTATAAAATTTGGATCTAGAGTCCATTATTTTGACAGCTAGTTTATACTGTCTCTTGTTGTGCAAATTAGTGATAGAAAATACAGAGAAATATTTATAAAATAAAACAAATCCATAAATCTGCTACCCAGAGGTCAATACTTCTAACATGTTGTTATATTTTCTTTCAATCATTTGTCTTCTCTATTTAAATTTTTTTTAAGTTTTTTTTTTATTAAGTTTTTCACTGCTGTGACCAAAGACCTTATAAGAATAATTTTAGAGGAGGAAAAGTTTATTTGAGTCTCACAGTTTCTGAGTTCTCAGTCCTTCGACAGCCAACTCCATTGTTCCCTGAGATGTGGCAGAACATCATGGGTGGAAGAGTGTGGTGGAGGAAAGTGGCTCAGGACATGGCAACAGGAATCAGAGAGAAAGAGTTCCTCATCTGGAACAATATATACACTAAAGACACGCACAAATTACCTCCTCCAGCCACCACCTATGCAGTTAATCCCTATCAGATCAATACACTGATTAGTTTAAACCTCTTATAACCCAATCATTATACCACTAAACTTTCTTGTGTTGTCTCACACATAAGCTTTTGGGGAACACCTCACATCTAAACCATAATACACACAGATGTGTGTGGACATAATATTTATATGATGTGTGTGGATATAAATGTTATATCCATACACAGATACATACAAATGCTTAGGTACATACACACACAAATGCATACCTTGATACACACTTAGCTTGCTCTACCTAGCTACTACTAAATAGTTTAGAAATATACAACAATAAAAGTGACAATCTCCCTTCCATCACCTCTAAATTTCTCTTTTTCAAATATCAACATTGTTTCCTATAATTCCTTTTAGAAAACATTTAATATTAGCAAATACAATTTTTTATTTGTATTTGATTGCTTGTGTATTTGCTTATTCTGGGTATTGAATTTATAACTTTAAAACTTTAATCAATTTGCAATTGCAATGAAATTATACCTTCAGCAGTATCTAATTATACTCTTAATTTTATATTAATGAAGAAAAATAATGAAATTATTTTTCCTATTTATTCTTTTCTCATTTTATATTGTCAAAATTGATGCTGCTTAATTCCCCACAATTTTTTAGACTTAGTTTTGTATTCAGAAGGATCCAATATCCACCAAAAATTTCTTAACCTCTGTGTGTGTGTGTGTGTGTGTGTGTTTTCTTTCTCTACTTTTATTTATTTTTCTTCATGCTGAGAAGTTTGGTTTCTTCTTGCTAGTAATGTTTACAATGATAAAATGGTGACTGTGGAAAATAGCAGTGAGAATGATTATTGAAAAAGAACAGGGAAAAGCAGGCACCTTCTTGCAATGATAGGAAATAAATTGGTCAAGCAGGGCCATAATATAGAGATCCAGATTGACACCAGCAAATCACACATACTGATCTGGCATCAAATTATGGTTCCTTGGGTGATGATGAGTCAAATGGAGAATGCTTATGAAGGCAGTGATGTGGACCTTACTGACAGTAGAGGTGAGGGGGTGAAGAAGGAAGCAGAATGGATGAGAGCTCCAGGAATGGCCTTTGGAGTTCTAGCATAAGGCATTCTGTCGAAGAGCACCAAGGACAGGCACAAAACAGTTAGTGCTGGTGCCTGTCTAATTAGACAAGCCAGACCTTCTCACAGTCTTCTGCGTCTTGTTCCTCAGTACTCCCAGAGTGGAGATGACTCTCATATTGAGAAAACTTGTGCATCATCCCAAAGATAAAAGGCACCAGTAATCACTTTTATGTAATTGTAATGACTTGGCTTTTTAAATGAATGGACAGTAATGTACAGTTTTTACCATCTGGCTACTGGTTTAAAAAATGCCAATTTTGTTTTCTCATTCAGTTCTTTGGGGAAAGGAACTCTTGTATGTTAAGTTAGTTCCTGCTCTTCCAGAATGGTATTACATGTAGCCAATAATGTAGACCCTGAACATATTATCTATGAATTTATGATTTTATCACTTGATTGATTATTTCTGGGTTCTCTGAATTTCATCAACTTTTAAATCATTTAAGAATCTTTTGATTGCTTCTATAATTTAATAATGACTTAGATGTCCATGTAGCTAATCTTTTGATTGCTTTTATAATTTAATAATGACTTAGCTGTCCATGTAGAAATTGCTCTATTGTCTTTCAGCAGTTACTCTGGCTATAGAAATATGGTATGATTGGCTGGTCTTTGTTTCTTCCCCTGAAGTATTCTATATTTATCCTTTATATTTAATTTCTTAACCAAACTGTCTAAATTTACAATGATTTTGTCTCTTAAATGATAGGTGCTTTTACATAGGCAGAGTAAGATTTCTTTTTCATTTCAGGAATTTTCCCTTAATTTATGTCTTAAAATACATATATTTTTGTCTTTTGTGAGTCCTGGAGACATCAATTCCCATATTGCATCATTCTTTATCCATCATCTTCTCCCTAATACTTTTATTTACATCCATGAGTTTTTCTTATTATTAGTAGTTTTCATTTGGTTGTATGTTCTGTAAAATTATGACTACTATTCTCAGGAATACTTAAGATACTGTGAAATTGCTTTCATGAAACATGAACAGAAGCCTAGGAAAAATTGTCTGCCTGCTTTCAGAGAACAATAAATCATACACCAAAGTTAAAAATAGTATTTTCCCCAAGTCTCAAGATTTAGCAAGCACAGGCCTAGAAGAAAATGTACAGAAAGTCTCCTACCACATGAAACAGTAATATAAGAAAGATGCAAACATATTAGAAAAGGGGTAAACAAATGTGATGAAATGTGCAAGAACTAATATTCATCTAAAATTCCAAAAATAAGAACAAAGAAAATGATGAAGTGGCAATGATTAAGGGAAAAAGAGAGTAGCAGTCATATGCACTAAGTAAAACACAATTTTTCAGAATGTAGGAAAAAATCCTAACAGCTTCTAGAGAGAGTAAGATAACTACAAAGAAAAAGAATCTAATTGTCATCAGGTTTCTTGTCAGCATCAGTACAAACTGGAATTAAATGTAGAGAGGACTTCAGTGTTCTAATGGAAATTATTATCTACTTATAGCCCTTTCAGGTATGAGAATTAAAGAAAGATAGTTGCAGTCTTGCAAGTAGTACCATATCAGAAAAAAGAGCATTAAATTTTTAAGGCCATATTCAGAAAAATGAAACCATGAAAACATAACCACACATTCTTAAAAAAACAGTGAAATAAACCCAGGAATGTAGTAAGTAGAAATCCTTAAACGACAGCTGGGCATTAGGCTCCAAAACTGATGCACTTGGGACAAAAATGTGTAAAACCTCGAATCTTATGAATATGGTTTAGAAGGCAAATAAATCTTCTATCATCAGAAAAAATGAAAGGCAATCAGATTCTCTAGATACAACCAAAATCTCTAAGAGAGCGCAAGTAAGACAAGTTAAAGCTTGGTATTATCTTGAGCAATTAATGGCCTTTAAAAAGGGGAATCTGTTAGACTATAAATGTTGGAATATGCTCGGTAGAATACCAAACATCTTATCCTTGTGTATGTGTTTCTCTAATAAAAATACATAGGGAATTGCCATGATTTTTATAAGTAAAAGAAGGTTGAATATAAGGAAGTTAGGCTGGGGATACAGCTCAATTGTAGATGCTTGCATACCTTGCTTGAGGCCCTGGTTTCCCTTTCTGGCACCAAAAAGAAGAAAAGAAAAAAAGCATGATGACATTTATAGATTTGACTGAATACTACTACTACTGTTAATAATGATAATGATAATAATAATAATAATAATAACAACATTATTTTAAATTCTTACTTATTTAATTTTTGGTACTGGAGATTGAACTCAGAGGCACTTACCACTGATCTACATTACCAGCCTTCTTTTCTAAAAAATGTATTTTGCTAAGTTGCTGAGGGTCTCTCTTAATTTGTGAGGCTGGTCTTGAACTTACATTCCTCCTGCCTCAGCCTAGGGAGTTGCTGGGATTACAGGTGTGCACCACTGTGCCCTGCTACATATTGATTTTGGGTTTTCAGAATCAACATATAAATAAATCATGGAAGACACAATTGAAATTGCCAAGCAACTATAAATGATAAAAACTTTGAAAATATAAAAGGCATGGTATTTTTAGGAAATGGAAGACTGAGGAAGTTCAGTGACACAAAATTAGTTATTAGTGAGGAATCTGGTACTGATTACAAGATATTGGTTATACTTCATGGAACAAGAAATAGAATGGATAATATAAATTAAAACAAATATGTACATATACAAATATTGAGAACTGAATTTTTACTATAAGAAAAAGGAGATATTAATACAAACTAAAATAAAAATATCTTGTTCCATTAAATATGAATTTGACATCTTATTGTAAATTCATGGTTTTGTGTATATGTTCATCCATCCTTCCTAACTCTATCTACTAAAAGGGAAATATGCCCAAAGCAGCAAATCTATCTAGTGAACCAAATCTTGGTCTCTAAATAACTAATCTTTACTGAAATAAACCAGATATCCTTGAAGAAATGACTGATTCCAGTTCTGGAGCAGAGAAATTATAAGATGACTCTGGAGCATCTTATTATGTCAGAATCTTAGAAGGAAGCTGAGCATGATGGCTTTAGCCTGTAATCCCAGTGACTTGGGAGGCTGAGGCAGGAGGATCTCAAGTTCAAAGCAAGCCTCAGCAACTTAGTGAGGCCCTAAGCAACTTATTGAGGCTCTATCTCAAAATAAAATATAAATTTATAAAAGGGGGCTAGAGATGTAGCTCAGCGGTTAAGCATGCGTGGGTTCAATACCTGATACCAAATAAACTAACAAATAAATAAACAGATAAATAAATAAATAAATAAATAAATAAATAATGAAATTTTAAAAAGGAGAAAGAAACTGAGGAAGAACTTGAAGAATAATGGAATAATTAGTACATGTCAGAAGGTTACAGAAGCTAACTTTCAGGTGGCCTCACTGACCATATTTTAAACAATTTAAGTATCAAGAAGTATAACATTAAAAAAACTAAATCTTAATCTATAATAATCAGAGAAGTTGCTTATGTCAACAAAAATACACAAGAATAGTGCCTTTATGTAATTTTCCCAATCTGTAAATATTCTCAATATCATTAACAATAGGACAGAAAAATAATAGTAGTATACCCACCTAATGTGTATTCCCCACTGCAGCAGCTCATGGTCCCCTTCCAAGAGTAGCTTTTCTCATCACCAGAAAGGGGTTACCCTAACCTCTAAAACCCTTGCCTCCTTAGCCAGGCCCTCCTCTCCTAGTGAGTGGATTTCTGCCCTCTACCAGCATTGACAGACCAAATAAAAGATTTTCATAAATAATATGAATCAACCAGGTCTTTACATTTTAATAGAATAACACTAATGCTCAGGCCTCACCCTTAAGACTCTGATTCAACTTTTAAAAATTGCTCCATTTGAGTCTAAGGTTCAGCCAGAATTAATTAGAAAGAACATGACAAAGCCTGAGATAGAGAGTTTGATTTGTCCAGTCTTAATAGACAATGTCATATGGAACATGGCATTATTCAATCTTGGATTCAGTAGAGAGGAAATATTAACCAGGGCAACTTGGAGTCCAAAAAATACCTTTCACCATTTTCAGTTAAACTTTCCATAATAACTACAATTTGTTAATGTTGCTTGTTCAATGACAATATCAATCAACAGTCAGTATTTATTGAGTGTTTGCGATGTGTTAGCCACTGTTTAAATATTTTACATGTATTTACTCCTCATGTCCAAACCAGTTTCAGATGAAGCCAGCCTCAGTAATATCTAACATTTGTGCTAGGTCAAATCATATGAAATTGCTGCCACTTGACCATTTTTGTCCTACAAATAGCAATTTCACAGGGTTCAATCCAGTATCACATTGCATGGTCAGTGCCAGTCTTGCTGGTGGGTGCCCACAGGCTCAGTGAGCCTGGAAGGAGGCCTGGTGGTCACAGGCAGGAAGACATTTTGGACTCAACCTGAAACTTGAGAGCATCATCTACTAAAAATAAACATAGAGGTTATATTTTTTAGGTACATTATAATTACACATAATAATGAGGTTCATTATGCCATATTTGTACAAGCATACAACATAATTTAATCAATCTCATACCCCGTTACCTTCCCTTTCCATTTCTCTTCCCTCCCTCTGATCTACTTGTTATACACTACTGATCTCCTATCATTATTATTATTAATAATTAGTGCATTATAGTTAATTACAGAAATGGGATTCATGTGTATATCTGTACATGGACATAGCATAATTTGGTAGATTTTATTTCCCAGTACTTCCCCAGGCCTGCTCTCCTTTCTCCTTCTCAATCTTCTTCCTCTGTTCTATTGGGCTCAGACATGGAGGTTTTGGATCCTTATTCTCTAAGATTATTGTCCATGTCCTGCGTGGACAGTGGGGATGAGATTCCCTGACTGGTAAAGAACTGGCTAAAAGAAATTAAATGGTGAAAAAACCACAGAACACAGAAAATAGTTTTGAAACACTGGGGTGGGATGGGCCCTGACTTGCAGCAACAGGCAAAATGGCAAATGGCATCTGGGATTGGGCAAACGGCAAAATGGACCCCACGTGTGCTTTATTTATATCGGGGAGCTTCAAAGACTTTCCATGGAACATTCTTTTCCAGGGTAAGAAGAAGGCATAGTCTTGCAGTCAGCAGGTTGATTGGCATCTTGGCAGGTCACCCCCATCTTAGCGGGGCTGCTCAGCTAGAGCAGGTCAGCCCATCTCTAGTGCTGTGTGTGACTCTTGCGTGGTGGTCCACACACAGCCCACAAACGGCTCTCTACATAAGATTGTTCTCAGGTCCCCAAACTGAACCAACAGAAAATGCACAGTTCCCTGGAAGAGATAGGGGACTCCCCATATGAGGAGACACTCCAAAGGGGAAAGTATCAGGGGCCCAGGGAAATTCACCCTATCATAACCAGGTATCCCACTCCCAATAAGCCGGACTTGATAATTTCTGTGAGGAGCAGCCATTCAGAAGTTTTTCTGTTTTGATTGGGGTGTTCCTGTTCATCCCCTGAGCTTCATATTGAGGATGCTGGAGAAGGTGACTTGTCTTTGAGCATATAACTCACCAGGCTATAGGAGCCACACTGAGACCTGAAGTATTGGGCTATGCATCACAGGGATCAGGACTTTGGGTTGGCTGTGGCAAGTGGTGACACTTAGGGGTCAGCATCCATCCTGTGACTTGAAAAGAGCATGTGAAAATGTAGGACAGCTGAAAGGTGAGTGGAGACAGAGGCTGCTCTGAGTAGTTGCCTGCTTACTGTCTGTTGCTCCCTCTTACAGAAAGTACCTCATTTTATTTAGGCAGTGATGTGTCCAATGGAGAGACTCCATTCTCTTACCTCCTCTGTAAATAGGAGGAGTAAAGAGAATGAAAAATTGGTCACTGAATGGAACTTGCAGTAGAAGGCATGCCATGTGTCCTCCCCTTTCCGCTTATACCCATGAAGCACCTGAAGACCTTCCTTTTGTGCTACCAAAGCACTGGCATTCTGTCACGAGTCCATGTGTATCTCCCTCTGTCCCTGAGGCAAGGAGAGGTTCCTAATCTTGAAGTCCCTAAGCTCTCTGTGGTAGACCCACCATCCAGTCTTCCCTCCATGCGTAATTTTCACCTAATTCCTGATTTTACCTAAATCCCAATGGTACTCCATTTGGCTCAAGCTGGGGCTCACTGGATGAAATGCAAAATAACAAAGGATAAAGTTGTTTCTTTTTCTTGTGGGAGGCACTGGGGATTGAAGCCCAGGGGTGCTTTACCTCTGATCTATATCCCTAGTCCTTTTTATTTTTATTTTGAGATAAGCTAGCTCTCGCCAAGTTGCTGAGGCTGGTCTCAAACTGGCTATCCTTCTGCCTCAGCTTCTCCAGTCACCGGGATTATAGAATGCACCACTGAGCCCAGCGAGAGGAGCAAGCTTGGTTACAGCAAAGCAGGCAGCTTGGTATCAAGTACCCTCATTACTTAGAGAATTACTTTCTTCCTGCTACCCACCAAGTCTGCCCATGGCATTAAGGACCATCCCACCTGATACTCTAGATTATAGGAGAGAATATTTTACCTATAAAGATAATAATATTTTACCTATAAAGACCTGGGCCCTGGTGGGGTTGGCCCTTTCAACTGAGAGAAGAGAAGTACCAGCAGCTGGTCATTATGGTGTTTCTCCAACCGTGATTTTTTTTATTATTAAATTTATTTAAATGCATTTCAAGTCAGAGTACATATATAGAGCTCAATTTTTCCATTTCTCTGGTTGCAAACCAGATAGAGTCACACCATTTGTGTCTTCATACATGCACCAAGGATAGTAATGACGATCTCAATCATCCATCTTTACTATACCCAGTCCCCTTACTCTCCCCCTCTCCCCTCTGCCGCATCCAGAGTTGCTCCATTTCTCCTATGTTCCCCATTCCCACCCCCCTTATGTATCATCATCCACTAATCAGAGAGAACATTCAGCATTTGGTTTTTTGGGATTGGCTTACTTCACTTAGCATAATGTTCTCCAATTCCATCCATTTGCGTGCAAATGCCATAATTTTATTCTCTTTTATTGCTGAATAATATTCCATTGTGTATATGTACCACAATTACTTTATCCACTCATCTATTGAAGGGTATCTGGGTTGCTTCCACAGTTTTGCAATTGTGAATTGTGCTGCTATAAACATTGAAGTGGCTGCTTTACTGTAGTGTGCTGATTTTAAGTCTTTAGGGTATAGGCCAAGGAGTGGGATAGCTGGATCAAATTGTGGTTCCATTCTAAGTTTTTAAAGAAATCTCCATACTGCTTTCCAGATTGGTTGCACCAGTTTGCAATCCCACCAGCAATGTTTAAGTGTACCTTTTTCACCACATCCTTGCCAGCACCTATTGTTGCTGGTATTTTGGATAGCTGCCATTCTGACTGGGGTGAGATGAAATCTGAGAGTCCAACCTTGATTTTTGATAGGAGCTGGGAGAGACCATTTTCTAAGCAATATGGTAACTTTGAGACCAAAACCCAATCTCCCATTCAAGTTGCCCCACTGGTTCATTCATTCCTTTACTCCAGTATTTTTTTTAGAATGGTCTGTGCTAAGTACTCCAGCACTTTCTTTTTAGCGGATACTTATAGCTCAGGAAAGTAGAACTGTAAGGAGGATGGTTTATAGATAATGTCCCAGGGACACCCTGGTTCTTTGACTTTTCCCTCTGAAGGCTTGGCTCCACTTATTCCAAGGCTCATTTCTGAACCTTTATCCAGTGGCACAAGGGCCTAGACAGAGTCTTATACTCCTCAGCAATTGCACCTAAAACTAAATTACCCCAAAAGAGGCAAATCCACTGCCCAGAGATACCTGAGGCTCCATCCTGGAGGACTTCTTGGCAGGACAGAAGTGTCACATACTCTCCCACACCCCTTGGTTGCTGTGGACCATACTAGTTGCCCATCCTCATATGGATTATCCCTGAGCTCTCTCCTAGTTGCAATCTCCTACCTTCCATGTTCTGAATTTATGTCCCTGCTTAATTCAGATGCTGAAATCCCAGTGTGATGGTTTTAGGAAGTGGGGCTTTTGGGTGGTGATTTCATAATGAGTTTGGAACCATCACAAGTGACATTAGTGCCCTTTAGTTAGTGCATAAGAGAAAATCTCAGGAGCCTATTGTTCTCTTCTGCCATGTGAGTATAAAGAGTGAAATCACCCTGTATGAGGAACCAGCCCTCACCAGACACTGGACATGCCAAGGCCTTGATCTTGGACTTCCTAGCCTTTACAATGGTAAGAAATAAGTGTCTGTTCTTTCTAAGCCAACTAGTTGATGGTATTTTGTTTTAACAGCCTAAATTAAGACCAGGCCCTTGCCAAAGTCCACTGCTGAAATTACTACCTCTCTAGGCTGAAAGCTTTTTGGGATGATAATGATCAACTTCTTGTTTCTTATTTTTGGATCTATTTTTGTCTTTTTCAAAGACAAAGGAATTTTACAATGAGCAGATATTCTGCACTTCTAAATGTTCTTCTCTATTGCATTTGCTTATTTTAAAATTATTTTTATTATCACATTAATTGTGCATATTAATGAGATTCAGTGTGGTAATTCCATACATGCATACAATGTGCATTGGTCATATCCATCTAACTTTCTTTTACCCTACTCTTCACCTCTCATACTTCCCCATTCCCTACTAATCATTATTCTATTTTCAGGTCAATCTTTTTAAAATTTCACATATGAAAGAGGACATGCAGTACTAGTCTTTATGTGCCTGGCTTAATTCACTTAACATAATGACCTTCAGTTCCATCTATTTTTTTTTTTTCTGAAAATGACAGTATTTAATTCTTCTATATGGCTGAATCCAGTGTGTGTTTATACCATCTTTTCTTTATCCATTTGTCTTTTTTTTTTTTTGAGCACCTAGGCTGATTCCATACCTTAGCTATTTTGAACACTGCCAAAATACAAGATAATATGCAGTGTTTTTTGTTTGTTTGTTTCTGTATGCTTATTTCATTTCCTTTGGGTATATGCCCAATACTACAAAGCCATAGTAACCAAAAAAAGCCTGGTATTGGCCCAAGAACAGATACATGACCAATGGAAAAGAACAGAGATCCTGGAGAAACTCATATATCTAATAGCCAGTTGATTCTTAATGAAGATGCCAAAAACATGCATTGAAAAAAGGATAGTCTCTTCAAAAAATGGTGCTAGGGAAACTGGATATCCACAGAAGATTGAAACTTGATCCCTACCTTCCACTCTGTACAAAAATCAGCTAAAAATGAATCAAAGATCTAAATTTAAGACCTTAAGCTCTGAAACTACTAAAAGAAAATATAATTGAAATTCTTCAAAAACATTGGTATAGTCAATAATTTTCTAGAAAAGACTCCAAAAGCACAGGAAACAAAGGCAAGAATTGTCAAATGGCATTATACCAAACTAAAAAATTTCTGCACAGTAAAGGAAGCAATCAACACAGTGAAGAGATTTTCTTTATTCATAACATCAAAATGTCATTGCCTATGGTAAAGAAAGAAGCTGGAAGAAAGTGCCATGGCCCTTCCGTTGCTCCGCCCAGCTGATGAAGATGTTCTCTGGAACCAGAGATGTTCAGATGTATTTCTGGAGAGTCTTCTCTGAAAACGTGGATTGAAAAACCTCTGTGCATCTTCATTCCCCAGAATGGTATTTCATGTGAAGGGAGTTGGTCCATCATGGATGAAAGAGTAAATTGTAGTACCATGCACTGATTTCCTGTGTCATGCAGAATTGTCCTTGAATAGTTTCAGCATAGCAAAACTTCTCCCTATTATGATGGTCTTGAGGGTCCAAAGAGAGGGCTTTTTCAATCTTTTGGGGGCCAAACCACCATGATGCATTCCTTTCTTTGGGTAATTTACAGCCAAACTTCTGGCCTATGAACATTTCCTTATAGCAAAAATGATTTATTTACATTTCAGAATTTATTTGTGTTTTTGCTGCTTTAAGAAATGGGTACTCTTTGGTCAATCAAACTGTTTAAAATTCATGCAAATGAATCCTGATATTCCCCCGGCTATAAAATAATTTTAGTACTGCATCATATGATGATTTCTATTCATGTTTAATAGATTTTAAGTTATGATAGATATATAATAAACTCACATGTTTAAAGGATATGATTTGAAATATTTTGATACATATACACACTTGTGAAATCATTACCACATTAAGATAATGACAACATCCATCATTTCACAAAGATTTCTTGAACCCTTTTAAAATGCTCCCCTCACACTCTTCTACCTCCTATCCCCAGGCACCCATTGATCTGCTTTCTGTCATTATACATTACTTTGCATTTCCTAGATTTTTCTATAAATGGAAGTGTGTGTAATCTTTTTGCGTGTGGTTTCTTTCACTCAGTACAATTATTTTAGGATTAATTTACATTGTATGTATCCAAAGTTTATTCCTTTTTTTATTGGTCTTACATCATACTTGGATACATAAGATCAATGCTACAGAAATATAGCAATTACATTTTTTTTAAGTCAGAGTATAATTTATAGAAAATATTCTGGACATAATTCTAAAAAGTTTTAGTTGGCATGTTCTAGCTGTATAACTGTGAACATGTCACTAAACCTGAATGGGCCTGTTTTCTCTCCCGAAACAGAGGATGGGAGTCATAGTAGTACCTCATTGGTTGGGTTCATCAGTGTTTGCTCATGGATTTGACAAGATTAGTCCCTGAGTCTGTGTCTCTCTGAATGTGGACATGCCTTCTGTTGGCCCTGGCTCTGTGGGGGAACTGTGATGACTGAGGTATGTGAAGGGTCAAGCAGTAACAGAAAAAGGGCAACAATAGATAAAGGGAGAAGAGGCTGTGGCCCCTGCCCAGAAGAGCTACCAGAGCTGGATGCACTCTGTAATGGGCTAGTGGGCTCAGGTTAAGAAAAGTCTCCTCCCTGGGAGGAGAGATCATTGTGTTTGGAGCAATCTCAGAGGTGTTGCAGCTGGAAAACTGATTATCAAGTGAGAAGGGAGTTTAGTGGATGTGGGGGTGAAGTAATTCTAACAGGAAGCTGCACTCCTGATTCTCAGCAGGAACAAATTTGGGAAAATACAAGAAAGCTGTTCAGATCCCTCTGGGAGGGTGGGGAAGGCATTGTGGATTTAGCCAAACAGGTCCTTCTTTCCAGCAAAGTTAAGTCGGAAGAGGGCTAGTCCTGCTAATGGGAAGGCTCTTCTCTGAGCAGAGGGTGGAACCTAAGGCAGACTGTATATCGCAAAGATGGCCATAGTTCTATCTTTTGTTCTGTGAAGTTATTATGCCCTTCATCAAGAAATGGTATCTACGACCTTTCTTTTCGAACTAGGCATTGACCAATAGAATACAAAGTGACACCTTATGACATCTAAGGCTAGATTTTAACAATGTCATGCACTTTTGCCTAATTCTTTGGGAACACTGACTTTTGGAATCTAATCACTATTCTGTGAAGAAGCCCAGGCAGCCTGTGGAGAGGCCCACATGAAGAAGAACCAACCCAAGGTTGCTATAGTTTTGATCTGGAATGTTCTCAAATGTCCATCTGATAAAGCCTTGGTTCCCAGGGTGCTGCTATTGGGAGATGGTGGAACCTTTGGGAAATGACACCTACTGGAATGTGTTTAGGTCATTGGGTGCATGTCCTTGACGGGGACTGTGAGACTCCTGATTCTCCCCTCTTCCTCTTTGGCTTTCTGGCCACGAGGTAAGTGGCTTGGATTTGCTACAAGCTCCCTCCATGATGTGCTGCCTCATCTTAGGCCCAAAGTCACAGAGTTATTCAATCTTGTACTTAAATCTCCACAACTGTGAGTAAAATAACTCTTTTCTCTTTGTAAGTTAGTCACTTCAGATACTTTATTACAGTGATAGAAAGCTGACTAACATACAATCCCACCGCCTTAGCTGAACTCCTGGCCAGCAGCAAGTACCAACTTACCAGACATGTGATCCATCTTGGAAGTAGGCTCTCCAACCCTGTCTTAGGCTACATAGGTCAGTGATGAGACATATTGCCACCATATTGCAATCACCAAGTTGCACATTTATGAGCAAAAAAAAAAAAATGATGGTTACTGGTTTAGGTCGCTGAAGTTAGGGGGCACTTTGCTATAAAGCAAAAGATAAATTGTACAGAACTCATAGGAGAAAGGTTAAAGTAAAAAACAGCCTTTAGCAGCAAACACTAGTCAATACAAGGGGATGCCAGCTCCAGTCCTTATTCACGTGGAAGCCTTCAATGTTGTGCAAGACTCTCACTTTTCTGGGCCTTAAAGGATAAGAGTAAGAATTGCTTGCACACTGTTTGATATCTAAGTTAAAAAAATATCATTGACATTTCTGGTCATTTCTGTGACATTTCTGGTCATTTCTGTGACATTTCTGGTCACAGCATGAACATTGGTAGAATGGCTTAGAAACTATTTTGTTATATTATTTTTGAATTGTGACATTCACTGATTTTGAACAGTGGGATTCACCCTCTACAAATATCAAGGGTCTTTTTATCACTTGGGTTTATAAACCTCTTTCTACACAGTTTACACAGTTTTCTACACAGTTTACATCAGCTATAGAGAATATTTAGTGAGAGCATATGGTGGTTTTGCAAGAACCCATGTGTTAATTTGCTGCATGTCATGAATGAAGAGAGTGAGGGTCAATAGAACCAGCAACTGGAAGAGCAGGATGAGAAGAGAGGTCTGTCTGTCTCAGAGACCAATGCTCTTTTGAAGCTAATGAGGAGCTTAAATTGGGGATTTAGGTCTTTTCACTTGAGAAAACAGAATAAGAACATTTATATTTGACTCTTATTTTTTCTTTCTCATCCTCTCCTTTTTTCTCTCTCTCTTCATCTTAGTGTATTATGAACAGTCATTTATTTTTCCATTTTAAAATTGTAAAATTGACCTTCCTGGCCATTTTAGTGTGCAGTTCAGTGGTGTTAAGTGCATCCACATTGCTGTGCCACCCCTGCCACCATCACTTTTCAGAGCCTTTTCATCTTCCAAATTCATCTATGCACCCATCACATGCTGGCTTCCCACTGCCCCTCTCCTCTAGTCCCTGGCAACCACCACTTTTCTGTCTCTATAAATTTGACTACTCAGATGTGTCCTGTAAGTGAAAATACCATATTTGTTCTTTTGTAACTCCCTTATTTCACTTAGCAAAGTGTCCTCAAGGTCCATCCATGCTGTAGCCTGTGTCAATTTTCTTTTCTTTTTTTTTTTTTAAGACAACCACTTCTTTTTGCCCAGATACAACATTTTGGCATCTTCTGTGTTTAAAACCTTCAACAATCTGGAGTTTCTCCTCATTCTCTGCTTGACATCCATAGCTGGGATTTTCTTAGCTAGAAACAAGGGTGGGAGAATAGTCACATGGTCACCAGTGATGCCCCCAGGTATTTTGCCTTCATCCTCAGCTCTGGAAGATCACACCTTAGTGTAGTTTCATCACTGGAACCCTCTCTCAATTGAGTTAGATTAGGAGCTTATTCCCCAGAGAATCTGGTGCTTCCTTCATCCTACCCAACATCACTCTCCATCACTGGTTGGATCTTGAAGGTAAAGGCAGTGTCCTAATTGACTTTGAGTGCTAGGAGCCTGCACTTAGTAGGTACCCTGTAATTGTTCCTGATGGATGGACAAGTGAATGAATACAAGCATTGGAAACACATGAGTTAGTAAGATGCCTAGTCAGTTCATTCACTTCAAGAGTGATTGAGCAAACAAAAAGGAATAGAACATTCAAAATGAACCCTCACTGAGCTCAGAGCAGTGATTACAAAATTCCTTTAAAGGAGCCTAGGCTGGGACTCATAAGTCTAATCAAGTTGTACGTATCAGCCAAGTGAATGCCCAGCAAATACTGAGCTGTGCTGAACTTCTCAGACTTGCTGTTTCCATTTATAAGTGAGAAAATTGGTGCATTACAAGGTTGGGCACCAATCTGGGGCTCCACTAGACCTCTAGAACTTGAGTCTGTGCATCCAGATGTGTTGGGAGAAGCTCAGCCAGGGAGGGGCTGAGGGACTGTGTCCCAGGGGATAAAGCTGTCCTTGTACTTCTTTGTGCTTCCCCCCACTCCCCGCAGGGCAGCACCTCTCCATCTTCACTGTGCTCAAACACCTCCTGTGGGTCTGATTTAGTGGCTCTGGGTGCACTTAGGGATCTGTATAACTAACTAGCCTCAGTCAGTGCCCAAGCTGCTGGCCTCTAGGTCACACCTGAGCAAGTGTTAGGGAAAAAATGGTGTTGATGGCAGGTCACAGCTTGTCAGTTTGCTGGGGCAGATGTAATTTCAGACAGAGGATGTGGAAACATAGGGCCTTTGTTGCACCATTCTGGTTTTGCCTTGACTTCCTATGTATTTTCTATAGGTGGTAAAGGAGTTTGTCTGAGAAAGGGTTGGTCCTATGTCTGTTAGCACTCAGAAACTCTTTCTGCCCTGCAGATTACCAGATGGGCAGGTTGGATGTATTTATCTATTTAAGCTGTGGCATAATACCCCTGAACCCAGACCTCATTCAACAAGTCTGGCCCTATATGCTCCGGCTAACCCGTGGGGCCTCTCTGGAGAGACACCTGGCCTCCTGTGGGCCCACATATACCCACCTGCTCCATTTTGAGCACCAGCAAGAGGAAAGACACCCTTGGAATGAGGTACTTCCATGCTAATAGGCCAGCTTCCAACCCTGTTAGCTGTTGATGTCAGGGAAGGCCGGCTTCCCTGTGGACTTGATTCCCCCACTTGCAAAACGGAATAGTGGTATCCCCTCAAAGGTTCTTGAAATGATATCAGTAGAGCCAAATTACTTAGCACATGGATAAAAACTACACACGCCTGTGGAGGGAATTAGATTCGCACTACCTGGAGATTTACAGCATATGTATCTCATTTAAACACGCTTCCAGAATAAGAGTACAAGGTCTCAGCTGGGCATGATGGCACACATCTATAATCTCAGTGACTCGGGAGCCTGAGGCAGGAGGATCACAAGTTTGAGGCTAGCCTTAGCAATTTAGTGAAGCCTTACGCAACTTAGCAAGACCCCATCTCAAAATAAAGAATAAAAAGGACTGGGGATATAACTCAGTTGTAAAGTGCCCCTGGGTTCAGTTTAAAAAAAAAAGTGTGGGCTAGGATTGTAGCTCAGTGGTAGAGCGCTTGCCTCGCATGCGTGAGGCACTGGGTTTGATCCTCAGCACCACATAAAAATAAATAAATAAAGATATTGTGTGTCCATCTACCAAAAAAAAATTAAAAAAAAAAAAGTGCAAGGTCTCTGATGTGGTTTGAATGTGTCCGCACAAGTTCCTGTGTTGGATACTTAGACCTAAAATTTATATGTCAATGGTGTTTGGAGGCAAGGCATTTGGGAGTTAATGAGGACTAGAGGAGATCATGAATGTGAGTCTCTCAAGATGGCATTAGTGGCTTTATAAGAAGAGGAAAAGCTGGCATGCTTGCTCTGTCTCACCATGTGATACCCTCTAACATGTTATGATGCAGCAAGAGAGCTCCCACCAGATGCTGAGCAGATGCTGCTGCCACACTTTTTGACTCTGCAGCTTCCAAAACTACAAAACTAAATTTCTTTTCTTTATAAATTACACACTTTCAAGCATTTAGTTATAGCAGCAGAAAACATTAGGATAATCTTCTTTGAGTAGACAAGTGGTTGGCCATGTGATCCTACAGAAGTAACTTATGAACTGAGAGGTGCAGACTGAACATGCAGCTTTCTCTGCCTAGCACAAAACACTGCTCTATTTCATACTTGTACGCATAGTGGAGTCCAAAACCAAAGTCCCCCACCCTTCATGTTTTATGAACTCCCTTTGCTCTTAAAATTGGCATTATAAAGAAATTCTTTTGGATCTCAAATGTGTCCTTCTCTTGCAGTCACAATTCCCCAGCACCTCAGCAGGACATCTGCAAAACCTGGGATCATATGTCATGTTCCCTGATACTTCCTGTGACCAGCTTCCACCAGGATCTTTGGCCTCCCCTATGAGTGTCCCAGGCCAAGCTTCTCAGCTCCCACCTCTGTGATAACCCCTCCCTCAAGCCCCTGGCCTCTAATGGGCTCTTTGTCCTGACCTGAGCTCCCAGGGCTGTGCCTCTCCGGAAGAATGAGAGGTTTGATCACTCCATGGCCTCTGATTTTCAACCTCGGCCCCTATCCACACTGTTTGAGTGGGGCTGAGTAATGGATTTTGATTTGATGAAGTGTGGTTACTCTCAGTAAGCTTTACAATCATGCCTTTTGCATTTCAAAGCACTTTTGTTTAATATATACAGACTGGTTTATGGAGGTTATTAGAAGTCAAAACTGTATGGTTTTTATATATACTTAATCAGAAGGCTAATGCCACAAGGAAACTGGAAACTAGGTAAAGATTTTGTTTTTCCTACTACATTAAATATGAAATCAAAGTAATTTTGTTGTTATTTGAACCAGGTGGGAAAGCCTATGTATGGAAGTTCCCTTGATGGAATAGAGGCCTGAGCAGGTGCCCACACCAGGGTTGATGGACCCGACTGTGACTGACCACTTTCTCATGCTGATCCTGCCTGGATACACCTACTTTGTCTCTTAATCATTGCATAAACTATGTATGTATGTCTTCTTTATTCTGAGGAGGAAAAGGATCAGAGATGTTGATAAAGTGCCTAAGGTCATGCAGTCAGAAATTGATGGAAATGGAACTTAGAACCCAATCCCCTGAATCTTCTCACTGTGCTTCCAGGACCTAGGGCTTCCAGGACAAGGGCTTCCTGCTTATGCTCTGGGGTCAGCTGCTTCCCCCTGGACACAGCAGATGGAAGTCTAGCTCCAGGATGAATGAACTCTGATAGCGGAGACAGCATTGAGAGGTGAGACCTCTAAGAGGTGATTAGGTCACTTCAGTTCTATCCTTGTGAATAGATTAATGTGGTTATTCTGGGAGTGGGCTCATTATTACAGGAGTGGGTTTGTTAAAAAGCAAGTTCATGCCCCTTTTCCTCTCTCTTGCTCACTTGCCTTACTACCTTTTGCCATGAGATGACACAGCAAGAAGGCCCTTGCCAGACACATGCCAGCTCCTTGATTTTGGATTCCCTATCCTCCATAATGCAAGAAGTAGTTTTCTGTTCTCTATAAATTACTTGGTATGTGGTATTCTGTTAAAATGGCACCAAATGAACTAAGACACAGTTCTTAACGGTCTTCGGAAAAATGGTGCGTATGAAGCTCAGGGAGTCGTTCTGATTATGTTCTGAGGTCTAGGCCAAGGGAATCAGTTGACCAGAGATTCTCCTCCATGCCCATACCCAGTGGAACTGGCATCCTCCAGAGCTGCTTCTGGCCTGGGCTCCTCAGGGTTGGTACTTGAAGCCAAATGCTTCCAAAGTCATTTTGTGGGTTAGTAATCGATTCCAAGGGCAGGCCGTAAAATGATGCATCCTTTCTCCCCTTCCTGCAGATTCTAGAGTAATACTGTCTAGATGAAAAACATGGCAAGTGGTATAAAGAGTATAACTTACAAGCTTGATCTGCTTAAAATGAAATTAAAAAGCTTGAGTTCTGCTGGCTCTGGGCCTGTGGCATTTTTAGACTATTTTGAAAAATGTGTTAGATTCATCAAAAACCTTCCCTACACACTTCCTCTTAATTTTTAAGCCCTCTTGTACATCAAGGGAAACACAAGCCTCATATTTCCAAACCATATACCCCTAAGTCACTAAAGTTGTTCTGCAAGATTAATTGAATATTCTGATGATTCCTTTCTTAGCACAGGAAATTACACTGAACTCAGATTGAGCAAGTTCTGATTTCCCAAGGTTTGAGCCCCAAATTCAGTAGGGTTTTGACAAAAACAAGGCGAGGCTGAGGTCTGCCACTTTTGGCTAATACTTCTATTTTGAGTCTTTTAGATCCCATGTTCTTTCGAAGGAACAATTCAGTAAGAGTTATTGATTTCTTTGTCCAAAAACACATCTTTAAAGTCTAATTATCAACACAATTCAACAGTGGCACACAGACATTTTTGTAATGGAACTGAAGTGTGGCAAATTTCCCTGGTTTCATGTTTCTGGGTGGGTTTAGTAGAGGTTTAGAAGTCAGGGTAGGGCTGGGAAATGCTTTGACTTTGTAGCTTCCAAAGTTATAGATGTCTTGATGTTGCTGTGATGATTTTCAGTGTAGTTTGAATTACAGTTATCAGATGAATGAGAGGAAATTTCCTAGGATAAGGACTGGTATATAGAAGTGGAAAAGACTACAATAACATATCAGAGAATTTGGTGAGTTTCAGAGTTGATAGCTGGTACCTTGAGTTTTCTACATAATGGGCTTCAGGTTTGGTTATGGTTTCATTTCCATATGACTTTTCCTTCTAGTTTTTAATGTCACAATGAAACCATCTGGTTGATAAGCTCCAGAGGGCTCTGAGGGTAGGGCGCGTCTACATTGTTACCTCTTTTATCCAACATAGAACCTAGAATATGGTTGGTGCTCAGTTAAATGTTTATCCAAAGACAGAATGAATGAATGTCCAATGTCCCTTCACTTACTTAAGGGGAAATTCTCATCTATGTGGTCTCACAACTTCCCTGGTTAGCCTTTAGACTACTGTAAATCATTTGTAAATCTCCCATGGAGATTTCAATAACACTATATTTGGATTTTTTTTCCCCTAGCTGTGCCGGGCTTTGAACCCCAGGACTTCAGCATGCCAGGCAAGTGATCTATCACCGAGCTGCACCCCAGCCCTGTGTTTGGAAATTTTAAGTACTTATCTAATGACCACTTTGAGATTTCCCCCCAAACCAAATGGCAAAAATTACTATATTGGCTGGACATGATGGGATCAGATAAGATAGAAATGCCCCAGATCCGTAATTCAACTTGACAAACATTGATGGAGAGACAATGAGGGGCTGGAAGTGGGGGAATCTGATCTAACAGTTGAAACAAATGTGTGTAGGTGGTGTATAACAGGTGGCATAGTAAGCATAGGACAGAAAATGGGAGTAGTTCTGGCACCTGAAGACATCAGGAAGTCTAGCCTGTGCATGATGGCTATGCATAGGATAGTAACTACAGACAATATTCAGGTTCTTAGGAAGGCTTACAGGTGGTAGGTTGTCCTTGAATCCCTGGGAAGATTCAGTGGAGGTCTCTAGTAGGGCAGGGGGGCTTCTTGCTTGGGAAAAAATAGCTCTCGCTCAAGAGGAACAGGGTCCTATTGAGAGTCATACCTTAGAAATGAAGCAGAAATCCAGATACTAGAAGTGGAACTCAGGACTAGTGGCAGATATGACCCTAAATTTAGTCCAAGTGAAGACTTGGGACTATCTAAATGCCTGTATCTTGAATCAGGACTGAAGTATGGGGAAAGGTAGAGGAGGATTGAAGCAGGCCAGGAGATCCATTTCTAGTCTCCTTTCTCACTATATGTGACTGTTACTTAACATGCCTAACTACTTGGACATAAGGTCAGAACTCAACAGGAGAAAGACCACACTTCCCTGTAGGTCATGTTCTTTCAGGAGAGCAGCACTTCTGAGTAGTCTCATGGACTGCCTTCTGGTATTTCTGTAGATGTTGGGGCACCTCTCTTGCATGGATAGATCTGATAGTGAATGGTCTTTGCTATGACAATAACCACTCCTTTTCACCACTGTCACCCATGGTTGTGAATGCTTTACAATCTGCTCTACCTTTGGCCTTTTCTATTTGGTGTTCATGAGAACCCTGAGAAATTGAACCCTATCACTTGCTTATGAATGGGAAGACAGAGGATCCAGGAGGCTTTGTGATTTGCACAGGGTTATGAAATGGTTAAGGTAGGTAACATTTTCTACTACACCAATGAAGCTCCTATAATTGTGAGAACTAGAAATAGAAGTGAAAAAATATTTCATTGCTAGAGTGAGGGAGAACCCAGAGGTCCTGAGATCTATGTTTCTACTTCCCAATAGATCAAGGATAGCGTTTTAGACAGGCCAGAAAGGCACAGTATAGGCTCTCTATGGCTATTAGTTTAATAAATAGATACATAAATATACAAATGAATAAATGAGAGGATATGTGACTGGCCAAAGGCTGAATGCTGTGTGTCCTTGCCCATTTCCATTGGCTCAAACATGATGCTGTGCTTGATGGGAAGCCTGTGTAAGTTGGGAACCCATTGGTCTTTGCCACTTGAACTCCCCTAGAGTCCAAACACTCGAACTATGGTTTGAATATGTCCCCCAAGTTTCATGTATTAAAAATTTAATACCCAATTCAACAGTGTTAGAATGTGGAGCCTAATAAGAGGTGATTAGGTCATCAGGGCTCTAGCCTCCCAAATGGGTTAACATTGTTATCTTGGGAGTGGGTTAGTTATCACAAGAGTGAACTTGTCATAAAAACATGCCCAGTCCTCTCTTGCTCACTCACTCTTGCCCTCTCTTGCCCTTTTGCCATGGGATGATGTAGCATGAAGGTCCTCACCATATGCCAGTGCTATGCTTGAGAACTTCCCAGCCTCCAGAACTGTGATCTAAATAAACTTATATTCTTTATAAATTATCCAGCCTTAGGCATTCTGTTATAGCAGCAGAAAGACTAACCTAGGTTTCTAGGTGGACTCAGTTTTTTTCTGCCTGACAGACTGCAGAGGGATCTAAGTTGCTGTGGCTGCAGCCACTCTGCCTTAGCCACTCTGCCTTAGCCACTCTGCCTCAGCCTCATAATTCCTAGTCATGGGTGTTAGGCCTCTGTGTGTCCAGGCCTGGCTCCCCCACTGCTACTGCCCCTTTGTTGCCTGGGCTTGTCCCATCCATTTCATCAACAAAGTCAATGCAACTGGGAGAAAGCCATAGGGAGTAGGATCCTTGCCAACAGCAGATGAAGGCCATGGATGTCTAAGCAAGGGATTCTGTAAGGGATTAAGTGTGCTCAGTGGAACCTTCTAGGCAGCCAAGGAGTTCAGAGCATGCCAAATATATATATATATGTGTGTGTATATATATATATATATATATGTGTGTGTGTGTGTATATATATATATATATATATATATTCACTACATTCTATTCCTCAAACAATAAAATTGGAAATAACCAGAAAAAAGCAAGACCTAAAATTACCTAACCACACGGAATCTAAAAATAGTCTCCTAAGTATCAACCAGCCAGGAAGGAAATTCAAAGTAAGAAAACAATTAAAACACAGATACTCTAACAAAAGGTGTGGACTCAGGCCAAACCATCTTCTGAAGGAAAAAAATTTATTTAAGTGACAATTTTAATAAAAATGCTAAAAGAGCTTTTATGACCTAAAAAGTTAACAAAGACACAAAAAGATACTGGCTCATAGAACAGGGGTGGAAGAAAGAAATACAAACAGAAAAATAAACAGAAAAATAAACTAGAAAGACACAAGAAATTAAGAAATAAGGGTTAATTATTTTAAAAAAATATTCACCAAATTGGCAAGCTATATGGAACATTTTTAACAAGAAAAGAGAGAAGTAGAAGCTTATTAACTTAGATCTGAAAAAGACTGATGATACATTGAGGACAATGGAAGGAGTTGAGGCCACTGCACATACTTTGAGAAAATTAGTGGAACACTGGTGGGCGTAGGAGCCAGGGTACTGAATTTGCACCTCAATTGGGTACCTTGGGTTTGATTCCATTTCCCTAAATTATTTTCACCAGTTACTTAAATTCTTAAGTGCATGTGTACTCCTGTAAAATGGTAAGGAGAAAAACAGCCTGCCTCTTAAGACTTTTGCACAGTTTGAGTGAGCTATGCTAATCTGTGTCACTTGTGGGAACATGGTAAGGGCTCAGTCAGGGAGAGAAATTGGCCTCCCAGCCCCACACAGTGCTATTCACGAGAGGTCATGGAAGCCTTGAAGGTCAAGACTATTCTAACTCCCATTGTACACAGAAAGAAACCAGAGTAAAGAAAGGTGAAGAAGATTGTCCGTGGTCATCCAACTTTATCAAAAAGATTTTCTAAACCAGTGGAGGACCATAGAGCTGTCATGTGGTTGAAGGAGCTATGGATGTTTTCCCTGAAGCAGAGACAACTTGGAAGTTCATGTCCTAAGTTCCCCAGGCAAGAGATGGCACCCTGGGTGAAGCTGAAAAAAGACATAGTCAATTCATTATGAGTCTTGTGGTATAATGCTTGTACTTTTAGCCATTTTTTCTACTTGCTTGAGTATTTTCCCCTTTCCCTATCAGCTTTCAAGTTGGGAGTTGCTGTGGCTTGAATATGGTTTGTCTTCACCAAACCTCACCTCAATGTAGCAGTTTGGGGAAGTAGATTCAGGGGAGAGGTTTGGATCATGAGGGCAGAGATTCATGAATAGATTAATGATTTTCTCTTGGGAATGGGTTAGCTATTGTGGCAGTCTAGCCTCTTTTCTCTCTTCTGCACATCTCATCTGCTCTTCTTATTTGTACCATTTATTGAAGCAGCACACAGCCCTCACAAGAAGCCAAGCAGAAGACAGTGTCATGCTTTGTGACTTCCCAGCCTCCAAAACCATGAGCTCAACCAACTTTAATTCTTTGTATAATTACCTGATTTCAGGTGTTCTGTTATAGCAACAGGAAGCACACTTGAACAGGAGTGATGGCAAAATAGTCTCTCCTGATGTTTTTGTTTCTAGAAACATTAGTTTGTTATGAGATAAATTCCTACACTCCGAGAGAAAGATCATTACCACCAAAGAAGAGAAGTTGTTCCAGGAGCCTAGGAAAATTTGTGGTGGTGAGGTGGATGAGGGATATGTGTATAGGAGGGACCTACCTGGTAAGAATGAAACACTCACATCTTGGGCAGGGCCCTGGTGAGCCTCAAGGAGGCAGTGAGGCCTCGGGGAATAAGTGACTGCTTGGGGACACCACTGAGAGTCTCTCCAAACATCTTGTGGCCCAGCATGCCCCTCAGGGTTATAGCCAGGTTCTGTGAACCTCCCCAAAGATGGCACAGGTGGGCTGATGCCACCCAGAGTCCTGTAGGAGCCACAGAAAATAGAAATAAGGGAGCCTCAGGGAAAGACCTCTGAGGACCCAAAGTCAAGGACCAGATGGCACTGTGTTCATCTTGACAGAAGTGGAATGGCTGGAGAACTCAAGAATTAGGTGCTGCCTCTACATAATCCCTTACAGAGCATAATCATGGGAGGGAAAGAGGGGATTCCAAAGGACTGAATTTAATTTCTTCCTAATTTCAACTGCATGACATTTTCACATAGAAATTAAATAGAATTAGATTTGTAGATTGAAAGTCTCTTTATGTGTTAGGGAGCTTTGGCCCCCTACTAGATAGAGGAAGTAAATGTAGATGGTCCCCTCTCACTGTAGTGTTCTGGCAGGGACTGGATAAACCTTTGCTGAAGATACTTCCTTGTACTTCACTGAAATGCACGCGGACTGACTAGAGATTGGGTAACCTAGACACTCTGATCACATGAGATCAGACAAGTGGAGAGATACCAGCTGACAAGAAGGGCTCAGGGGAAAAGCCCAATGTTTCTTTCTACAACCTTTGTTGGATTATCTCTGAGGGGAAAAAGCTGTAGACATTTGAGGTTGGTTAGGCAGAGAGAGGATTGGGGAAAAGTAGAGAAGATGGTGACATCACGTAAGTGAGTGAAGTAGGAGGCTAGTAGCGGGGCAGTCCTGGGGTTTGTGTGGCCAAGTGGGGTCTCACAACACAGGGGACTCTGCAGTGGGTGAGAACAGGTGTGCTGTGGAAACATGATGGCATGGGCTGCAAGGGACGCAGATGATTGTAGGGAGGAGCGGGTGCCTGCTGGAGAAGGGGACAGGGAAGTGCAGCTTGGGAGCAATTGTGTATACAGTAAGGCATAGGCTTCTAGGATGCATTAGTTAGTGGGTTTGAGGGGAAATTTTGTGAGGGTACACCTCACCCTCCCAGGAATATTTAGAAGTGTACTGTTATCTAACTTAGCATTCTGTGAGCTTTTCCCATCTTAGAATGTTTATCTTCTTCCATTCTGGAAAATTATCCTGCACTACCTCTTTAAATATCTCTTCTCTCTAATGTCTTTATTGAACCCCAGTTGATATATGTTGGAGATTCTTAATCTATTCTCCCTATTGATTATTTAAAAAATATTTTCCCTTCTCTTTGTTGCTTTCTTTACTAACTAGGTTATAAAAGATTTTCCAGGGTGGTTTTCTAGATCATTGCTTCTCCTTGACTTCCGTTTATTCCTTCTGTCATTATTTGCTCTTGCTTAAAGGATGTGTTAGCTTTATAACTGCTGTGACTAAAGACCCAACCAGCACAATTGTAGAGGAGGAAGAGTTTATTTGATGGCTCGTGCTTTCAGAGGTCTTATTCTGTATAAGGCCAGCTCCGTTCCTTGGGGCTTGAGGTGAGGCTAAACATCATGGTGGGAGAGGGTGGTGGAGGAAAACAGCTCACATCATGGTGACCAGAAGGCAGAGAGAGAGACTCCACTTTCCAGGCACAAATATATACCCAAAGCCACACACCAATTTCCACCTCCTCCAGCCACACCTTACCACTTTGGTTAATCCTATCGTGGATTAACTCACTAATTAGGCTAAGGCTATAACCCAAGCATTTCTCCTCTAAACCTTCTTGTGTTGTCTCACACGTGAGCTTTCTGGGGACACCACATCTAAACCATAACAAAGGATTATATTTTTTACTTCCAGATTTCTCATTTTTCATATGCTCCTATTATGGTTCATAATTCCTGATATTTCATTCATGGTCTCATATTCTTATTTTATAGATATGTTTCTTCCTCTGTCTCTTAGGAATTTTAAAATGACCAATCTTCTAGTTCTTTTCAGATTACTTTGTTATTTTCATTTTCTCTGGAGGTGAATTCTCTCATTTATTAGATTTGGGAACTGTCATTCATAGTGTTACACTTTCTTGTTTGTTTCATACTTGTGGTTTTTCAGCTCATCTTGCCATAGGCTTTATTTCTGTGGTTGTTATTTCAAACATTTTCTTTGCGAATTCTTGTGTTATTGTAAGGTGGTTTTCCAGATCCTGCCAGGCTCCCTGTGGTTTGCATCTCAGAAGGAAGTCTTATGAAAGGGATCAGGGATTTTGCTCTTTGGGGACTTTCAGTTTTATTCCCTGAACCTACTGTTGGCAGAAGCACCAAGTTGTACAATCCCAAGGCCACCACTTACATGGAATATCATGTTGACAGTGACTCCTAGAATTGTACAATAAGGCAGATGTGATGGCAGTTCATTTCCAGCCTGGAAATTTCTGTTCTATTGTCTTCCATCACTTGAAGGACCACTATTTGAGAATCAAAAAACATAAATCACTTTATGTGATATTATGTGATTCATAAGGAAATTCACCAGAGAATGGCCCAAAGCTCATGCATTTTTTTTAAAAATATTTTTTAGTTGTAGATGGACACAATGTCTTTATCTTATTGCTTTGTATGTGGTGCTGAGGATCGAACCCAGGGCCTCACGCATGCCAGGCAAGCGCTCTACCACTGAGCTACAATCCCAGCCCGCTCATGCATTTTTCTATTACATTATGCTGCAACCCAGAGCTGTTAAAGAATACTATTGAAAACAAATGACCCCTTGAAGTTTGGCAGTGAAGGCATTTCTAGGTTTAACTGAAAATAGATTCCTCACATTTTTCCATGTGCACATGAATGTTTGTGGGGAGATAGGGCAATAAGAATAGACTTGTTAGGGCTTTATTGCCTCCAGATTGCCCCAGTCAGTTACAATTGTTGGATCAACTAAGTCCTGAGAGGACATTGGAGCTGTATTCTACTTAGACAAAGAAACTTATCTGATCCTTGTAGTTCCTTTCACCACTACAGAGATTGAGAGTCTATTCTCCTTCAATTACAATTCTTTTTGGATTTCAAATAGCTCTAGGGTTGTCTTACACTATTATTGGATGTGATTTTCCAAAACCATGCTTCACTTTGAGTTTTCATCACTGACAGGCAGGCTTCTCTACAACATCAGAGGGAAAGGATGGAGCCCAGCTAAAGACTTAGTAAACACACATAAGCCTTTGCACATTTCCTCTCTCATAGATGACCTCATGGGTTCAGTAATCCTGGAAATATTTAATCTTGGTGCTGCAAGTTCCCAAGGCAATTGGTTTGAAGTCTCTCTTGCTAAAGCCCCATCACCAAAGGCTTCCATGGGAACTGACTGAATGGAATGTTCATCGAATCAGACATTTAGGAAGAAGGTTCAGACCTTCTCCTTTGGCTAAACCTGTCTTATACAGTGGGAGACCTGCCCAGTTGTTTTATTTCTAGGCCTAGCATGGTGGCTGCTTAGCAACTAAGAGAGAAACACTTCACTAATAATAATGGGCCTATCCCTTGTCCCTATTCAAGAATAGTGAAGGGTTGAAAAGCAAAATGATTTGTCTCTAGTGGATCTAATTCCAAAAGATGATAATCTGCATGCACTTTGGGTTTTGAAAGTAGGTGGAATTGCTTTTTAAAATATTTTAGATCTGGAAAACTTCAAAGATACTTGGCCAAGCAAGGCTTCTCTTAATTTTTAAATCCTGGTCTATTTTAAGAGAAACATAAACCGCCTGTTTCTGATTCACTTATACTTGCTTTGTCAAAACACTCTTTCATAAAATGATTGTTGTCCAAAAATCCATGTGACCTCCATTAAAAGTATTGCATCCTGAGGCAGGGAATTGGTTCTGGTCAATTGTCTTCAGTCTCACCCCTGATTTCAGCTCCATTTTTCATCTTCTTGAAGGCCTCTGACGTCCTAAATGGGACTGTGTCTTTCCCCCTTTTTGGGAACTAGACAGGGACTTTAAATGAAGAAGCTGTGGTTGATTGTTCTTAGATCCCCAACCAAGTCTTAGAGGTTTGGCTAAACATCTTGAATACACTTCCCAGAGGAGAGTAAATAGAGCCTTGTAAAAATACAGCATTTGTGTTCCTTTGACTTTCTGAAGTCTATGTACTTGGAGTGTAGAGTAATAAATGAATGTGTTTTTCTGTGGATACCTTTATTTGGTCTGCTGTAGAAGAGTCTGCATTCATTTTCTTGATATTTCTTTGAAGACAAATCATCTTTGAAAACACATTTTAAAATTGAGGGACAATTACATGTAGTGAAATGTATAGATTTTAAATTTATAAATTGAAGAATCTTGACCAAAGTGTACACTTACATATTCATCAACGGAATCAAGAGGTGGAGTATTTTTATCACACATAAAATTTTCTTGTTTCCCTTCCAGTCAACTCCTATAGCCCATAAACAACTGCTGTGATGATTTCTCTCACTATAGTGGGCAGCTTCTAAGTTGGCTCTCATAATCTCTGCCTTGAGATGCATGCCCTTATGTGATACTCTCCACTGGAGTGTGGGCTATGCCAAGGAACATTCTGTCCCTTCTCAAGTTATGTTGCAAAGATACTGTAACTTCTGTGTTTCTCATCATCTCTTGCATTCTTTCCTGCAACCCAGCTTTGGGGGCAGCCAAATGCTCTGGGTGAGGCCTATAAGGTAAAGAAATCATGTCTCCAGCCATTACCCACCAACAACCTTGTGAGTAAGCTTGGAAGAAGAAAGCTCCTGGTCAAGCCTTGAGATGATACCATACTGGTCAACTCCTTGAAGTAGTCTTGTGGGAAAATATGAACCAATTCATCTAACTAGTCTGTGCCTGGTCTTCCAATTCAAACTGTGAGATAATACATACTTGCTATTTTAAGCTAGTATGTTTTGGCAAAATTTGTTATGCAAAAATAAATATCTACTATAATCATCATGGATTAATTTTGTTATTGAACTTCAGAAAAATGAAATCATACAGTATATATTCTTTTGAATCTGACTTCATTTATTTTACAGTGTGTTCACAATATTCATTCATGTTCTTGTGTGCATTGGTAATGTTCATTGCATGAATATGTGGCAATGTATGCATTCTCCTCTGGAGAAACATTTGGGTTGCTTCCAGTTTCATGATTTTTTTTTTGAGTAAAATTGAATAAAAATGTTATGAACATTTCTTTTTTTTCCCACCAACATTTAAAAGATGTTCCATTGTCTTCTGGCTTTCATAGCTTTAGTAAGTTAGCCATCATTTAAAACATTGTTCTTTATATGTCAAATGTCTTTTTTCTTTAGTTGCTTTTAAGATTTTCACATTGTCTTTTCAGCAGTTTGACTATATATGCAGTTTTCTTTGAATTTATCTTGCTTATGGTTTGCTTAACTTCCTGAATCTATGTATTCATTTTTTCACTGAATTTGGAGAAATTGGGGGAATTAGGTCTTCAAATAGTTTTTCTGACCTATTCTGTCTTGTTTTTCTGCGGCTTCAATTATAATGATGTAGCACTTGATTTTATTACACAGGTGACTGAGGCTTTGATGTTATTTTTCAGTCTTCTTAAATTTTGTTCTTTGTATTTGAAAGTGTCAATTTACCTGCATCATGTTCACTAGTTCATACTTCAGTAGCCCTTTTATGTTCTGTTATTCCTTTAAGGGAATTTTACTTTATAGATATTTTACTGTTAAGATCTAGAATTTTCATTTATTTTAATATGACCATATTTTTCCTTATTTCAGAATATTCACAACAATTAAATTAATAACCTCTTATTCCACATCTGAAGCAGCTTGTGTTCCATTTCTATTGACTCTTTTCTGTCTCTGTTATGGATCATATTTCCCTGCTTATTTGATAATGGGTTGCATTTTCAAGCCTCTTCACATGCTTATTTTTTTATTTTACACTATAGATGACCTATTATAAAAGTTTGAGTTGTATTGTTTTTAATCATAAGGAGTTGAGTTTTGTTTGACAGGCAGTTGTGTTGCCAATCAGGCATGGTTTCAGTTTCTGTTAGGAAAGGCTTAAATGTAGTTTGTTTTTGTCTGTTTGTCTTGATTTAAAATCTAATTCCTTCAGGGAAATCCTTTACCCTATGACATGGCCCTTCCTCCTAGCCATGGCCTTTTGGGGGTCTTGGGTAAATCTCCAAAGCAATCATAGTTCTCTCTGTACTCTGGCTTGCCTGAAACTCAGAAGACTTCCCTCAGTGCGTAACCTTGGTATTTTTATTAAGCTTTCAGTTTCATTGTACATGCTGTCCTCTAGGTCTATGGGGTCTCATCTTTTTCATGTGCATCCCAGCCTTCAAAAAACCTCTACCCAGAGTCCCTGTGCAAACTTCTGGGGTTCACTGGGAAACTCCTTTTGCTCTTATTTTGACCTACAAATTCTAGTCAGTTCAGCAGCCTGTTTCTCCTGCATCTCTGATTTTTCCTCCTCAGCTCAGTGAAACATTGTCTACCTTAATCTCACCCCACCACCTTGCTTAGAGGTTTCCTCTAACGCAGAAAATCAGGGTAGACATATAGTATCCTTAATGTGACTCCCTTCTCTTCATGATCACTTGGTTTTACTTGGTTCAATACTTGAAAAGATTACTCATTCAGTTCAGTTTTATAGTTATTTTCAGCAGAAGGAGAATCCACAATAATTTTTTTGCCCAACCATCATTTCCACTTGTTTTTCAGTTTTGGCTTTTTTTTTTTTTGGAGAAAATTCACTCTCTAGCTCTTCGATATGAGTTACAAGGAGGTTAATGTTCCTATGGAAAGAACATTTGGGTTGAACCTGACTTCAGATCTTAGGTCAGTCACTTAAAAATCTATGACTACGGAACAATTAACTAATCATTCTGAGTTCCAGTTTCCTCAGCTAACAATGGAGGCAATAATAATAAATACTAATATTGATGCTGAGAGAGAACATTGATGGAATGCTGACTCTATGCCAGGAATTCTTCTAAGTGTTCCAAACTTGCAAGTTTTTGGTGAGTGTATAAATAATAATGTATGTAATGGTCAAGTGGTGCTAAAAAGCAAAATTGAGAAAAGAAAATTTAAAGATTCTAGGACTAGGACCCATGTGAAGCCTGATGGCCCCTCTTACTGATCTTTGCTTAAGTGTTATCATTTCATGTTCAGTCTTCCTCAGGAGGCCTCGTTTTGTTCCTACCTCCCATACTAACAACAGGGAGTTAACAGGCCGCCTGCAAGGATGAGTGACTGACTGACTCCTAGATGTGGGGAACCTAATGACTATGGGTATTACTTGATAAGTTTTTACTTGAATATATTGGTCATGGTATTAGATTCATCACACATTCCTTATAATATTTGTAGAATGATTAAATGTTTGATTAAATTTTAGGCAATAAAGAAATAATCAAGGGCAGGTCTTAATTAATGGATGGTTTCTTGGGACATAGAATTTTGCTTCCTTGGTAAACTTCAAAGAAGAGCAGTATTCTTAATCAAAGATGCTGCATGAGCCTTAAACCTTGTATCTGTCAGTGTAGTCTTGGTTATTTCAGTAACAAACTGTGAATCTCAGCGATTTGATACAACTGTTATGGACTGGATAATTATGCCACCCCCAATTCATATGATGAAATCCTAACTCCCGAGTTGATGGCATTAAGAGGGTGGGCCTTTGGTAGGTGATTAGCCCATGAGGAAAAAGACCCTCATGAATGGTATTCATGCTCTTGTGAAAGACACCAGTGAATTCACGACCCATTTCCATCACATGAGGTTATAGTGAAAAGATAGCTATCTATGAACCATGAAGCAAGCCTTTTATCATGCACAGAATCTGTTAGAAACTTGATTTGGACTTCCTAGCCTACAGAAATGTGAGAAATAAATATTTATTGTTTATAAACCACACAGTTTATGACATCTTGTTATGGCAGCCTGTTATTGTTTGGATTTGCATTATCCCCCACAGGCTCATGTGTTGAGGGCTTGGTACCCACCTGATGGTGACATCGGGAGGTGGCGGAAACTTTAGGAGCTGGAAGAGGCAAGTCACTGCGGATGTGCCTTTGAAGGGTATATTTTGTCCTTGGACTCCTCTTTCACTCTCTCTCTGTCTCTTCTTCTTTGCTTTCTTTTGCTTCTTTGCTTTCTGCCATAGGTGAGCGGTTATGCTCAGCAATACTCTCCACATCATGATGCTCTGCCTCACCACAGTCCCAGAAACAATGGAGCCAAAAGACCATGGACTAAAACCTCTGAAACTGTGAGCCAAAATAAATCTTTCCACTGGGCGTGGTGGCGCATGCTTGCAGTCCTAGCAGCTTGGGAGGCTCAGGCAAGAGTTGCAATTTCAGTCAGCCTAAGCAATTTAGCAAGACCCTGTCTCAAAATAAAAGGGGGGGGG